>QANT01006030.1:0-16511 GCA_003254885.1 Purshia tridentata | reverse complement strand
TTTTTATCCAAGCCCGAGCCCGAAAACCCGGCCCGGCCCATTGCCGACCCCTAGCTGCCACAGAGTTTGCATTTAGGCGAAATGGGCAATAGCTCATTTGGGTGGGTGAACAAGTAAAAATAATTTGCTCTAATTATTTCATATATATTTTTGTCAAAAATAAATATATTTCGTGTATATACTATCATAATGATAATGATGCATATTACTTTATGATAATATTGAACTAGGCATGTCAGCATTTTGGGATACACTTTATAGAATACCAAATATATTTTTTAGAAGAAAGAAATTAAGAAAAAATAATGGGCAGGTGGGATAATAGTTAAAGAGATGAGAAGAATATTTATTGAGTGAGTGTTTTAATTGGTTAATCAAATGATATTATATGAATATTAAAAGGTGTGGAGGGTTTTATTATCTTTTTCAAATTTAATGGGAGGTATAAAAATAAAGTAAGTTAAAAAATAAGACAAGGGGATAGAGTACTTTATTAATAAGCCACAACTTATTATAGTTTTTAGTCATAAACCCAAACTTTAAATTTATTTATTTCTAAGCCACAATAAATATAGTTCTTTATTAATAAGCCACAAAATATATTTTTAAGCAAAAAAAAAATAGCTATAAAAATATAAAAACAAAACATAAAAAATTCTTAAGAAAAAAAATTAAGTAAAGTGTAATTATATAAAATTATAAAGTGTAATTCATAAAAAAAAAATTTAATAAAGTGTAATTCTACAAAATTATAAAGTGTAACTCTTGACATATGATATTAGAATAAAAAAATCAAACTGAATTGTAACTCAACAAAAATCCAAAATTAAAACTTAACTCAATAAGAATTACACTTTATAAATTACGGGAGAGATTCTTCCACTTCTCCTTAGATTCCATAGCCAAACTCAAAGCAAAGGCCAATGCAAAATGTAAAACCAACAAAATCTCTTCCTTTCAGTCCCTGTTTGCTCTTCTCTGGAAGACTATAACCCGGGCTCGCAAAACTACCTCCAAATCAAGCAATCAGTTGCAGATTGGCAGCCAATAATAGAGCGAGACTCGACGCACCATTGTCTGCAAATTACTTTGGTAACTCAATTTACCCAATTCGATCAGAAGTCACCACAGTCGGTGAAGTTCTTGAAAATGGGCTTGGGTGGGTAGCTTGGAAACTGCACAAGGCTATTGTAACCACAACGACAAGTTGATTCATGGGTCTGTTGACTACTGGCTGAAGTCGTTGGCCATGTATAGATTGGATTAGGTGTTTGATCCGAACTGTGTGATGATGGGGAGGTTGCCGAGATTTGATATGTATGGGAATGAATTTGGGATGGAGAAAGCGGTGGCCCTGCGAAGTGGGTATGCCAACAAGTTTGATGAAAAAGTTTCGACTTATCCAAGAAAGAAAGAAAGGAAAGGAGCAGCGTAAACTTGGAGGTGTGTCTTGTACACGATAATATGAGGGTTTAAAAATAAAGAATACAAAACCGGTGGCTTATTACTTACTATATCTCTTTTTAATGGCTTTTGACTAGTTTACACAAAAAAAAAAATGAAGCTTGTGAACAGTAACAACTTTTAATAAATTGGGCTGCGGATGCACATTGCTTGCAAATGCATGTAGATAATGCTTCTAAATATCATTTGAATCATTTAAAAAATGCATATGGAAGCATATGATTTTTTTTTTTAATATTAATACATCTGATGCTCCTTTGTGTCATTTAAAGTTTTTTTTTTTTAAAAAAAACACGTGAACAGTGCTGAAGAACAATAACATATGAACAATAATGAGTGAATAATACGAGTGATAAATAGATTAAGCTGGAACTTAAGTATCGGCCATGTGTGTTTTAGGTTAATAATCTATTTCATTTTGAGCTACAATTTAAGGCACTCTAAATTTTATTGAAAGACCAAGCCTTTCCCTTCTCATTTGACTTGCAAGCATTTTCAAGGAACAAGTCTATTGTAGTCATTAGTCAATGGGCCATAAATAAAGGGTGTTTGAATATTGATGCCCTAAAATATATACTCCTCTACTCGATACTCAGAGATTGCATTAATAAGTCCAAATAGACTGATGAGGTTTTTTACCTTTCTTAAGGCATCAGTCCACTTTTCCCTTCCAAATATACATGTAAATGCCAGAATCAAACCTCCCCCAGAGATCGACATAAAGAATTCCAACTAAAACCCAACCCCTCTTGCTCTCTCTCTCACTCTCTCTCTCTCTGCAATAAGTTAATAACTACAGCTTCTGCTCAGACTCATCCCCACTGATATCAGAAACAGAAGCCATTTCTCTCTCCTTCTCTCTCTCCTTCTCTCTCTCCTTCTCTCTCATGCTCATAACCTCTCTTCCTTTCTCATTCTTATTGTCTACTCAATCAAGTCATGGAAGAGACAGAGGATCCCAATGGTAACAAGAAATGCCACACCAAAACCACAAGTTTAAGGGGCAGAACCAACCCTCAGAAGCATCACCATCACCATCAGCTAGTACAGTACTCAAACCAGTTTGGGTTCTGCAACCAGAACCAGTATCAGAGATACTACCCGGCTCTTCTTCCTCTCCCTCCTCCAATACCTCTGCAACTAGCTTTAACTCCACCTCTGCCTCAAAACCACAGCTTCAGATCAAAAACCCATATTCATAAACCTTCATGCAGGCTCAATAACCCTCCTTTTGCCGCCTCCTCGGAAACCCAAGTGCCCAGAGTCACAATTTCACCAAGTAAATATCAAGGCTCTCTGCTTTTTCTGTTTTTCCCCCTTTATTTGCATGTTTGTTTTTTGGAAGTGCAAATTTTTTTGAGGAGGATATGTTTCTTTGTTCATTGAGCTTATCAGGATACACTCAGCAACAGAGTAGGCTTAAAAAATAGATGAAAGCTTTCTTTTTTGTTTTTCAAGGTGTTCTCTTTCCCTTCCAGATTCACACATTTGGTTCTTGGCCACTCAATAGCGACTTTCTGATGTAAAACTGTTATATAGTCATCTGAAATGAGAACCAGTTCTGTAGCATGAATATCAATATTCATTGTGATATGTGGCTTTTGTCATTTCACCATTTATGGTTAATATATAGGCTTAAAATTCTTCAATTTCTTAAGCAGTGTTTAACCAATATTTCTGACTCACCCTGTTCTTTGTTAATAATCAGTACCTTCCGAGGGGTTTCAAAAGCAAACCAGCTTGCCCTTAAATAAAGAAGATGGAAGGAAGTTCACAAGTGCAAGAACAGGGAAAGCAATAGTGACTGCAAGAAGACCAGACTCTGGCGGTGTGGAAGGGAGTGTTATCTCTTTATTAGCTAACCATTTTCTTGTTCAATTTGACTCATCACAACGAATTTTCCATTACAATGTTGAAATCTCGCCTAATCCCTCAAAGGAAGTTGCAAGAATGATCAAACAAAAGCTGGTGGAGGATAACTCGGCTGTGCTCTCCGGTGCTATTCCGGCTTATGATGGCCGAAAGAATCTTTACAGCCCGGTTGAATTCCAACATGATAAGCTTGAATTCTATATAAGCCTCCCCATTCCCACAAGTAAGCCAACCTTGCCATATGGGGAATTTGGTGAGTTTCAACCGAAGCATCAACAGCTTAAACTGTTTCGTATAAATGTCAAACTAGTGTCCAAGTTTGATGGGAAGGAATTGACTAGTTACTTGAGCAAGGAAGGAGATGACTGGATACCTCTTCCTCAGGATTATCTCCATGCCTTGGATGTGGTTTTGAGGGAGAGCCCATTGGAGAAGTGTATTCCTGTGGGAAGATCACTTTATTCAAGTTCAATGGGAGGAACTAAAGAAATTGGAGGAGGAGCTGTGGGATTGAGAGGATTCTTTCAGAGCCTTAGACCAACTCAACAAGGACTAGCTCTCAATGTAGATTTCTCTGTGACTGCTTTCCATGAAAGCGTTGGAGTGATCCCATACTTGCAGAAGCGTCTGGAGTTTCTTCGAGACCTTTCTCAAAGGAAAACAAGGTGTTTAAGTGGTGAAGAAAGGAAAGAAGTGGAGAAGGCATTAAAGAACATCAGGGTCTTTGTTTGCCACAGAGAAACTGTTCAGAGATACCGGGTTTATGGCTTAACCGAGGAAGCTACTGAGAATCTTTGGTTTGCAGACAGGGATGGGAAGAATTTGATGCTGCTGACTTACTTCAAGGATCACTATAATTATGATATACAATTCAGGAATTTGCCATGTTTGCAGATAAGTAGGAGTAAACCATGTTATCTTCCTATGGAGCTATGCATGATCTGTGAAGGCCAGAAGTTTCTTGGGAAGTTATCTGATGATCAGACTGCAAGGATACTTAAGATGGGCTGCCAACGACCAAAAGAACGAAAGGCCATTATAGATGGAGTCATGAGAGGACCTGTTGGGCCAACAAGGTGATTTCTGAACTTCTAAAAAGGGTTTGATGAAAATCTGTCATGAATTTTCTTAAAAGTTTGAGTAATACTATCTTTTCTATTCTTAAGATTACGTCATTTTGGTCTCTAATTATTTTGGATATTCAATGTTTTTTCTCTTTGTTTACAGTGGCATTCAGGAAAAAGAATTCAAACTTCATGTTTCTAGAGAAATGACACGATTAAAGGGCAGAGTTCTTCAACCTCCAAAGCTAAAGCTTGGTGATGGTGGCCATGTAAGAGACCTAATTCCCTCCCGTCAAGATCGCCAATGGAATCTTCTTGACAGCCATGTTTTTGAAGGAACTCGAATCGAGAGGTGGGCATTGATTAGTTTTGGTGGCACCCCTGATCAGAAGCACAGCATTCCAAAATTCATACACCAGTTATATCAGAGATGTGAACAACTGGGCATCTTTCTTAACAAAAATACCATTGTTAAACCCCAATTTGAGTCATCCCAAGTGCTTAACAATGTCTCCCTTTTGGAATCTAAGCTTAAAAGAATCCAAAGAGCTGCATCAAACAATCTCCAGCTGCTTATATGTGTGATGGAAAGAAAACACAAAGGCTATGCTGATCTGAAGCGAATTGCAGATACAAGCGTTGGGGTTTTAAGCCAATGCTGCTTGTACCCAAACCTTAGCAAGTTGAGTTCACAGTTTTTGGCAAATCTGGCTCTCAAGATCAATGCAAAAGTTGGGGGATGCACAGTTTCTTTGTATAATTCCTTACCATCTCAAATCCCCCGGCTGCTTCAGACGGATGAACCAGTGATCTTTATGGGTGCTGATGTGACCCATCCTCACCCCCTGGATGATTTCAGCCCCTCTGTTGCTGCTGTTGTTGGTAGCATGAATTGGCCAGCAGCAAACAAGTATGTTTCAAGAATGAGGTCGCAGACACATCGACAAGAAATCATCCAGGATCTTGGTGCAATGGTAGAAGAATTGTTGGATGAGTTTTACCAGGAAGTAGGCAAACTCCCCAAGAGAATAGTTTTCTTTAGAGATGGGGTAAGCGAAACACAGTTTTATAAAGTGCTTCAAGAGGAGTTGCAAGCCATTAAAGGTGCATTTTCCAAATTTCCTGGTTATAAACCTCCCATAACCTTTGCTGTGGTTCAGAAGAGGCATCACACAAGGTTGTTTCCTTTCAAAATTGATCCATCTTCGAAACAGAACCAAGTTCTCGATGAAAATATTCCCCCGGGAACTGTTGTGGATTCAGTGATCACTCACCCGAAAGAATTCGATTTCTATCTTTGTAGTCATTGGGGTGTGAAGGGAACAAGCCGGCCAACTCATTACCACATTCTGTGGGATGAAAACCAGTTCACTTCAGATGAACTACAGAAACTGGTTAACATTCTCTGCTACACATATGTAAGGTGCACCAAGCCAGTTTCTCTGGTGCCCCCAGCTTATTATGCTCACCTGGCTGCATATAGAGGTAGGCTTTACCTTGAGCGATCAGAGTCCACAGCTTACACAAGAAGTGGTTCCACAATCTCCCGAGCTGCCCCTCCAAAAGCAGTGGCTCTACCAAAACTTAGTGAGAATGTTAGGAAACTAATGTTTTACTGCTAAATTTTCCTCCAGCCTCCTTACATGGCAGGTCCGAATATGACCACATACTGAATGGCACATAGATGTAGTCCAATGTAACACCTTACACAAGCTAATTGCCTATGCTAGTTCCCACTTATGAATAATGTGCAAGCCAATTCAAAGAGGAATTGCTAAAATTGTGTATTGGCTATCCCTCAAGCAAACTCATTGTAAAACACTCCTCATATTAATTTAATGAGAAAGTGACAAAATGTTAGAGTTGGTAAATGTTTATCTTTCTCACTGATGAACTTTCCTGCAAGCCTCAAATTCTTTGAGATTTTGATGATAATAAAGCTTGCAATTTTTAATTAATATTTTTCTTTATTAAGATGAGAGCAGAGGCTTATTTGAAGTGTATATAATATAACATTTCTATGAGCAATGACAGCAAAGATGAAAGAGAGGGTCTAGAGTGTAGAAACAGTTGTGGGG
The DNA here is from genome assembly GCA_003254885.1 of Purshia tridentata. NCBI lineage: Eukaryota > Viridiplantae > Streptophyta > Magnoliopsida > Rosales > Rosaceae > Purshia > Purshia tridentata. The sequence goes on along the minus strand of QANT01006030.1, from coordinate 10,033 downwards.
GAAGGATTGTATCTGCTTGTGACTTGTCACCATTGTATTACATGTAGTATAGATATAGCTATGTACCATTTCGCATGCATGCAAGAATGCACGGGAAGAAGAATGCAAAGGGAAAAAGAGACTTAAAAGAAAAAGAAGCACTTATGCGGTCCCCAAGAAATGCTACAACAACAACTCATCAGTCACTCAAAGTCTGAAACAATGCCAAGGCCAAGGCCCTTTATGCCAGCCCAATTGAACGAATAATATACAGAGAGAGAGAGAAGGAGAAGAAGAAAAAAAGTGGCAGAAAATTAAGGATTGGATTTGAAGTAGAGCCACTCAAAGTATGACTTTAGACTTGCCCTTTTGTCTCTTCAGCTTTCCATTCTTGCTAATACTCCCTTTCGGCCTTTCTCTATCTCTCTGGTCACTCCTCTGCGAACCCTTTTCCCACCATTACTTTGTTTTCTCTGTATTGCTTTCCTCTCTCTCTCTCTCTCTCTCTCTCTCTCCGTATATACACTGAGCACTGTGCTCAGAGAGAGACGGAAACTTTTAAGTACTGCACGTCCACGAGAAGAAAGAAACACAGACTGGGAAACAACGTGGCTTTTGGCAGGAGGGCCCACCCTACTGTAGTCTTACTCTGTACCTCTGGTACATAGATCATGGAGATTCATGTCAGGTCTATGAGTTGGCTGATATTGACCACTTTCAACTTGGCTTCTGTGGCAACTTCAAAATAGGGACAATGGGGTTGTTTCACACTATTCAATAGAATCAATACTAAATCAACATAGCAGTTAGATTAGCCACAATCATATTCTATTAAGTATTAACAAATAAATATCATCTAGATCTTAGTTTAGTGGTCTTTCTAGTTTCTACACAACAATATCAGAAAAGTCTTAAATTCAAACAGCCAATTCTCGGGTAAAAAAATTACAAATAAATGGGGTTCTGTTCACCCCCCCAAGCACAATAAAATAGAAAATATAGACCTTATAGTAGAAATAGATGGGTAGGAAGTGCCTATGTTGTAGAAATTTTGCTATAGCTAGAAAGGTTTTTAAACTCGGTATGTGTTGCTGATATGATCGTACACTACTACACTTGCTTGTCCACAGACCAAAAATGTAGTAGGGTGTAGGTAGTATACTGTATACGCAAACCCATTATTTATATTGATTCTCTACAGGCCCCCCCATACAAAAATTGCAGGCTTTGCTGCAGCAACAGACAACGGTCTGTCTGTCACACAAACAAGACGTTTTTGTTTACACTGCATTACTGCATCAATACATTTCCTCTTCGACGAGGGTGTTATCAATCCACTGTTTTTTGGTTTTTTGGGTTTACAATACAAACTCTGTCGTATAATATTTTGATAAAATCCTGCAAATTCGAAGAGTTTAAAATTTTTGAGAATCAAGATAAACCCACAAGTTACATAAATACATATATAATAATACCGAAGGAGAAGAGCCTTTTGTACTTTGTAGCGTTGATTATTTGGTTTTTTAATCAGCTTCATGCGCTGTCCTTTCCATCTTACTCAATCAAGGTTGAGGTGACAAAAAGATGGCATCTCCGTTTATTTTGTTGGGCACAAACCAGACGAATTTGTTCAGGTGCCATGAAAGTCAAGTGCACTTGATGTGTGTGACACTGCTATGCTATTGCTTTCTGTGAATTAAATAATTTTATTCTTTCTCTTTTTTTTGGGATAATTTCTTTTTGGTGCGCCTAAACTCCTATGTATTTGATTGATCTTGAATTCAATCTCAGCCCACATCAGATATTAAAAATAAAATAAAAAGAAGCTCAGCCCACTTTTAGATATGCTTATGAGTCATGGGGTGTCATTTGAAAGCCCAGACACCCTTTGGACTGCAAAGTTATTGAGTATTTCCGTGGGTTTTGCCCTTGACCCTTGGCCCTCTGCTATTAATATGAAGAGTTTGTTCCAACTTTGCAAATTGCAAAATGGTTTCTTCCAATCTTGATTCTTGACCTTGACAGGCACTGCCTAGGTGATTCTTTTTTGGCCGGTGCCTAGGTGGTGTTCGGTTTACTGCTTTCCTGGTTACCCTTCAAAAGTAATTTCACGATTGGGCTTGGGCTTGGTATTGAGGAAGTCGACTCATTTCAAGTTTACCATAATGATAGCTAGTAGCTACCATATCCCTAACACAACTCCAAATATGAAACAACATAGAAGCATGTCAACAATTGATTATCAAGTAAAAGATGTAATTGTAAACAAGACATCTATCCGTCTTTGATTTCACTTACAAGTCACAAGACATCAAAGTAATACAAGTTATTGATGTCAAAAAATGCGCTCTGGGACAGGTTTCTCCGCTGGAAGCTGGAGTAATTCTCGAATCCCCTCGCAGACCTACAAGCAATGTATAAGATTGTTATTCTTATAACCCAAAATTAATCAACTGGATCAAGGCAACACTTTCAGTAGCATCAATTGTGTACACAACAACGAATAAGATAATCAAAAAGTTCAGAAAGAGGAAAAATAAAGAGTGGGTCAATCCCTTGACCACAATTTCATATTGCCTCATCTAATGTCTCCATCTTCTACCATCTATCTTGAAAGCAAATAATATTTGAGTTATTGATTTAGGAACACCTATTTATAAAATACACAAAAAAAAGTGTCCTTGCAGTTGGAAGAGCATCAAGAAAAATTCCGGTTCTGCAACCCATGCAAGGATAAAGTATGTAATAACAAAATGGAAAGCATCATTGGAAGTGAACATACCAGCTTGATCTGCGCTTTAATTGATGCAATAAGGTTTGTATACTCTTCAATTTTCCTACAGTGAGTGATTGAATGCATTAAGTTTGCGAGGAGAAAATTAGACTCAAGGTAGCAGAACAGAAAGACCCGGGGGGGAGGGGGTGGGTTGTAGCTGTATAAGCCGTCCTACATTAACAAAATTTTCCAAGAAAACCACTTTGAAAAATTATATCCAAACAGTTGTACCTGTCTAACTTTTCTTCTCTTTGGGAAATGTATTTTAAAGCTTCAGACCAGGTGAACTCTACATGGAATCCAAGTCCAACATCTACAAATATGCGTCGTGTATCTGGCCTGCAAACATGCATAAAAAGAAAAGATAAAAACAATTCAAAAGGAAATAAAACTAGGAGTAGTAACAATTTTAACACAGCTGCAAATAAAAAATAGGAACATATAATGCTTTTGATGCATAAGTCCAATCCATGATGGTGGTAACTAGCCTGATAAACCTAATAGCAACAGAGTGAATAACAAAGTACCATTAAAAAAGTTCAGGATTTAACAGTGACTTCTAAAGGCAAATTGCACAAAAATATGATGCCTAAATCACTATAACACATTGTAGACAAGAGTGAGACAGAGAGCACCAAAAGGAAGAGATCAGCACACTTACACGTCGGCTTGCATATACACCTCAGAGCCAAGATTGACCAACGTCCTAAGACTGGTTACACTATTTTTCTCCAAATTCTCAATGTTCTTGCGCAAATCCGAGCTTAAGATAATAAAAGTTAAGCAAACACCTTTAACAAGCAAAGATCACCGAATGGAGTTGGAAACTTCAAAGCATAAGATATTCCTTCATCTAACTTAAACAGCGAAAAAAACCATAAATTTTTTTTTGTGGGTATTGGACCAAATTACAAGTTTGTATTTCTGAAGAGTCCCATTACGTAAATTTAATTACAATGAAAGAGGGAAATTGAAGGAAAACCGAAAAGGATACAAAACTTTTTGTTGTTCGAATACCTTGTCCCTGCAAAACAAGAACAAAAAAAACTGTTAATAATCTATAGGAGCTTCTCTTTCACCAGTTAAAACAAGCAATTTGAAAGAAACTAAGAAACCCTAAACAGAAAACTCAAAGCATATGTATGTACTGCTACTGGAGCTCGGTAATGTCCAAAAAGTATACCAGAAAAAAAGATAATAATAAAGAACGAACACGTGATTCGAACATGGCTTCCACATAAGCAGAAGTGAAAGGTTACCGTTGAGCGATGGTGTGAACAAGGTCTGGTTTGAGGCGGCGATCCACGAATTCCTCGAATTTCTGTATTTTTTGTTGACGGAAGCTGTCCATGAGTTCTATACAGATGCTTAGGGTTATAGTATAGTATATAGAGTCAGAAGGTAGACGACAGTGCAGCAGAGAAGGGGTGATGCGGCTAGCAGGGCTCTGGAGGTAGACGACGACGCAGCAGAGGACGTGTGTTTTTTTATTAGGAATTTTTTCTTTCTTATTTGGTTGGTTACCGGGATTTGATCTCAGCCGTTAGCATGGAAGCTGTCCATGAGTTCTTAGGGTTATAGTATAGTATATAGAGTCAGAAGGTAGACGACAGTGCAGCAGAGAAGGGGTGAAGCGGCTAGCAGGGCTCTGGAGGTAGACGACGACGCAGCGGAGGACGTGTGTTTTTTTATTAGGAATTTTTTCTTTCTTATTCGGTTGGTTACCGGGATTTGATCTCAGCCGTTAGCACCCATCCAAGCTTTACTGGCTTACGGCGTCGTTTCTTTGGCTTTAGTAAATGGTATCCCGAATCCCTGGAATGGTCTTAACTGGGCATAGGCCCGACTTCCCTTCACTGACTCAAAGAAGAAAAAGCCCATTACATTAGCTAGCAGGGCAAGCTTTTTTTTCTCTTTTTTTTTCTTTTTTTTCTGTACTTCTATTAATTTTCACTCACAGGAATACATAATTATGCAAAATTGCCACGCAAAACAACTTCACGAATCACCACTTCCATCCAAAATCCTTAGCAATGGCATAACAACAAAGATACCATATTATTATTATTATTTAATTTTTTTCATTAGCTTATTTCCAAGTATGCTCAAACAAAAACAAATAATCCCCACTACCAGTTAACCTCCAAAACTCGAATACTTGACTATATCAAAAGCAAATTATCCTTTGAAAAGGTTGTTGAATGAAAATGATGCCATCATTAAGGATCTTGTTAGACAATAAATCTGCTAAAACACAATTCATATAGAAGTTCAACAAGTAAAGTTTATAAATTTTAAGTAATTACTTGTATCAATGACACTAGATGTGCATAGTATAACAGAGAAAAAAATGAAGAATTGAACTATGAATTCTAAAATTACTTTTTCAGGAAACGACGCTTTTCATCAATTTTTTGCAATTACCAAACCTTCAGATGCCTTTTTCTCATTCTTCCCTCCCTTCTAAATCTCTCAAGAAGCCAATTTTTGTACTTAAATGAACAATATATCAACTAGCAGGAGGCGCTTGAGGTTACTGCCATGAAGCCCTGTATGAAAGGTCTACCAATGCACAAGTTTGCACTGTTTAATCTGTGGTAAACACAACTGGCAATAAATCCTAGTTCCCATCTTCAACATTATGGAATCAAAGATGTTATGCTGATGGGGCATCTGGTCATTGAATACCAACTGATTCAGCAGAAAAGGTTTTGGTTTCCAAAATTGATTGAGATTCACCATCCAATGCTGTTTCCATCTTAAAAGATCTGCAACTGAAGTAGAAAACAGCACTCATCATGGAGTCAATAAGCACTACAAATGAGTACATAATCACCAAAAGAGGCCCTTCCCATATGCGGGAAGACCCATCTCCATAGCTAAGCGTCTTCACTCTATGCTCAAACAACCCCTCAACAAACGCCATTCCAATAGTCGATCCAAGAAATATCAGAAGACCCACCTGAGTCTGGCCCCTGATTAAAACCCCAGACTGGACCAATGCCTCTGGTCCTGAGACATCCTCCAATACAGATATCACAACAGCGATGTTGCAAATAATGATAGCATTGGCAAAAACAACCGAGAAGATGAGCCCAACCAACATTGCAGCATATACAATATGATTAGGTGAAAACCCAACTATGGAGCATGTATTACACACAGCAAGAAGAAGAACCAAAAACAAGGCGAGGCAACCAACAATCACCATACACATCCACACATATGTGGAGACAAGCCGCCTCCATATATTGCATATAATTAAGCAAAACTCGGACGGATTGAACTTCTTGAGGGAATAACTCCAGTACACAGAGAAAACAACCGCGGCTTTAGACAACAACGACAATGTGATGTACAGAGGAAAGCACAGGGTTGATGAGATAGCCATCTCGGCGAACTTCTGGCAGGAGTGACTGATAAAAGGCCTCAAAGGGAGTCCACTGGACTTGGCAACTAATATCAGCCTAATGGTTAGTCTCTTTACAAGTGTCTGGTCAACTAGCAAATTCGACAAAAGCAAGGCGGAGACCGGGCAAATTAGCAGGGTGGCAATGGCCAAAAAGCCCCAGGAATTGTACCGGAGAATTCTCACGGTTTCCCTCAAGATTTCCAGTGCATTCATTGAGTGGAACCTATGATTATCATTACCAGACGGTTCTAGCTCAAATCTTCTCAAATGGGTTTCCTCGGATCCCTCTTTTTTCGAATGATCCAATCTCATTCTTGGAGAAGTTTCAGAGTAAGCTTCCATTTTCTCAAAGAATCAATACTTCATAACAATTCAACAAACTATTGTATATCTATATATCAAATAAAGATCTGATAGAGCTAGATTTAACTCGTGAGTGACAACTAAGAAGGCAGATTTACATGAAAAGCTTTAATGGCGATGAAGAAATGCGAGAATCAGATCTGGGGAGTCACGAAATTGGCGCGGTACAGTACCTTAAAGCTCGAGCCCACATTGATGGTGATGATGCAGAGGCGTTTGGTGAGGCAGCTGCGAGGGATTGGATGAAGCAGAAGGCGTTGAGAGGAGCTGTGCCTCTCATGGAGGATCATGGAAGGAATCTTTTGCTTGTGCGGGAGGCGTGTAGGTGTGGCCTTGTTGTGGTTAAGCGAATTTCTTCGAAATTGCGATTCTGCGCGTCGGTGTGTTTAACTTGGTCGGGCTTTTATATCGGATTGTATGGAGCTCACTGCCTGAAGTCTTTAAACGGTGACGTTTGGACTTCCGCTACCATAATAAAAGATGTTAAACAAGTTCCAAACAGAAATATTTTCTTAAAACAAACAAAATAACTGTTAATAAAACCCCTAAAACATGCACATATTGATGGTGTTCTAAGGTTGGTAAAAGTAGTGTTTAGGTAGGACATGCATGACACAATGTCACATTATGATTGAGCAATTTCATATGGAAAGAGATCTTCTAGATTACTTTCTATAGTCGAGCGATGAAAGTGTAAAATTACTTGCTTAGTTTAATCACCCAATCGATAAAGTCGGCTACGTCATAGAGTAGAAATTTGTTTTCACTTTAAAGTGAAAGTAAAATGGAGAGTAAGCACCGTCAATTAGGGGCCCACACACAAATAAACTTGATAGGGAGTTTCTAATTTGAGACTCCACCAGGCCTTTGGCCCAACAAACATCCAAGAGATCATATACTAGGATAGGATCTTTTGCATAAATAACACACAGGAAAGTTAAATTTTTTGGACCGAATTATTTCTATGTCAAAATAGTTGATGTAACAATAAAAACAAAGCATTTGATATAATGTGATATGGAGGGGTTAAGCTGATGGGGTTTGATATGGAGTCCCCTGATTCGCCTATTCTTGCTGGGTTTAATGCAATACGGTGTTTAATTTATATGTATTTGCAAACTTAGGCATGGAGAGCTCTTCAATTATGCAAAAGTTCCTTACTTTTTTTGACTTGCCTATCCTTTGATAAGCTTTAAAACTCTAACAATTAAAGAACTGAATTTTAATTTCTTCTCCTTTTGTTAGTGTTGTTTTAGTTCAATTAATACACTTCGTGCAAAAGAGAATAAAATCAATTCATGTTGTGTGGAATGAGCAAATCATATATTATATATATGAGACTTGTAATTATCTCTTGACTTTAAAGTTGGTAGGTACAAGCTGGGTTTAATTTCTAAGCTGTTGTGCGTCTTTGAGTTCTCTGATTTTTGTGGTGGGATGCATGTTGGGGGTTGTAGCCTATTAAGTGCTGCCTGAAGCACTATTAATCAATAAAGAATTGGTACAATTTGGTTTTACAACATGTTGAATTTTGTATTTATTTAAAGAATATTCAAAATATTTACAAACAAAAAAAGTAAGCCCGACCAAGCTCAGCCCAAGAACCTAGAGCCAGGTAGTTTTTGGGCCCATCTTCAAGGCCCAAAAACCAGAAATCTACTGACTAGGGGTGGGCACGGGCCGGTTCGGCCCGGTTCTCCCTAAGAACCATGAGTCGACCGGACTTCCTAAGACCGGCTCGGTCCGGTGCATAGCACCGGAAAATACAGTCACCAAACTGAACCAAACCAAGCAATCCGGTGCCGGTGCCGGTCCGGTGTTACTGTTCGATGTTGGGCCTCAGCCCAACTATTTTTTTTGGGCCCAAGCCCAATTTAGTTTTTGAACCTCAAATTTGATTTTTAATAATTTCTACTACAATTTGAACTAAATTGAACAAACATACAACCTATTAAGTTACAAATTATCAACCTATCATGTGTTAGCATACAAATTATATCTTTATCAACATACAAGTATGCAACCACACAAATTAGTTAACAAGTCCAACTTACAAAAACCTGTACAAATAAAAATGATCACCAACAATTAGTTAATCCATTCATCCAAGTTAACAATAACCNCGGTATATTGTTAACCCATCAAATAAATTAAAATTACAAGTTTAGCTTAAATAAAATAACAAAGCCTCAAAGTTAGCTAAATTAAGAAGTTAAATTACATACCAAATTATCAATAAAAAGTCCACTTGCCCAACGAAAATAATATAAACTCTAAAAGAGTAAAACTATTAGATAAAATTTATCAACCATAAAGGGCTTTAAGGCAACAAACTGCCAGCCACTTCAAAAAGTTACCACATCATATATCCATGCACCTGCTGCCAGCAACTTAAAAATCCCCAAGCTACCCAAAACTCACTCACCAAGCTGCTGCCTAAAACACAAGCAGATGCTGCCAGCCCCTGCAGCCACACTAAAATTGAATAAAAATTGAAACTTCAAAAAGTTATTGCATCATATATCCATGCACATGCTGCCAGCAACCTAAAAATCCCCAAGCTACCCAAAACTCACTCACCAAGCTGCTGCCCAAAACACAAGCAGCTGCTGCCAGCCCCTGCAGCCACACTAAAATTGAATAAAAATTGAGAAATTTAATTCAAAGTATAAAACAACTAAACAAGTGGAATTCAACTTAACTAAATTAACATGTGAGTCAAAAAACTCACCAATCAGGCAGTTAACTAAGACTGAACAGCAGGGGCAATTTTCTTTGAAGTGGTGTCGGCGATGTATTCTGTAAAAAAAATCAATGTAAGCATTAATATAATTCAGTTTTGCAATCTAAGAAAATTTAATACATTGAACAAAAATAATAAATAATAGTACCAGCTTCAAGTGCTTCATAAAATTCCATTTCTTCAATGGTTGGGTCATATTGCAAATTAGATATATCAATGGATCTCAACCAATTTTGACAACAAATAAGAGCCTCCACCATCTTTGGAGTTAAAGAAGCACGAAAAGGATTAACTACCCTTCCTCCCGTGCTAAAACAAGCACTTCCCCCCCACCCCCTCCGGTGCTAAAACAAGCCTCTGAAGCCACCGTAGAAACTGGAATTGCAAGGATATCCTTCGCAATTAGGGCCAAAACAGGGTATTTAACCCCATTGTGCTTCCACCATTTCAAAATATCAAAATTAGAATTTGGATCCACTTTTTCGATAGGATCCATGATGTACCTATCCACCTCATGATCCAAAACCACTATATTACTTGTTGCGACTTCTTCCATCCATTCCCCAAGAGTTCTTGTCTTCTTCTTCCCCCCTAAATTCCCTAGATGTCCTAGTACTAGTAGTGACACTTGAGGTAGAAGTAGGACCACTCACACCACTAGTACTACAACCTTGACTTTGTGGTTTTGGTGTATCATGCTCATCAAACATATTCTTGAGAAGGGCCTTGATCTCTTCCTTCTTCTTGGTGGCATATTCTA
>QANT01006029.1:0-11998 GCA_003254885.1 Purshia tridentata | reverse complement strand
TTTTGGTATAATTTAATTAAAAAGTTTAAAGATATCTAAAAAGGGTAGACAAGTCTTTAAAAAGTCTTATGTGGCAAATAATTATGAGTNTTTAAAAAGTCTTATGTGGCAAATAATTATGAGTTGTATTTAAATTAGTTAAATAATATTATTACATGGAAATTCCATGTCATTGAGACACATTTGAGGCACAACGTTTTGAGGTCTATAATCTTTTCCCTAAAAAAAACTGGGTATGATTCATGAATAACAAGATATTAAAGCAAATCTCAATTAGTGTAGGATTTTACCTGTTATAGCAGTAAACATGTACAAATCCAAAGGGTGTTAGGAAATAGGAGCACACATGAACCTTGATGGTCCGCCCTTTCAACTTATCAAGAGGCTGGCCTTTAATATTAATTCTCTTCGTCCACGGACTTCTTCTCTGGTTGAAAACATAACATACATTACATCACATAGGAATCTCAACTTCGCTCCAGCTCACCCTCTCTCTCTCTCTCTCTCTCTCTCTCTCGTTGAAATCGCCGGCGACCCATCATCGCCGGGACAATCATCATTGCAGATGATGGAGAACTCCTCGTACCTGAAGCTCTTCTTGGACGAGACCACTTTCTACAACCGCATTGTGCTGGGCAGCCTCTTGCCCAGTAGAGTGTGGGACCCACTCCCCCACTTCTTCCAGGCGTGGCTGCGCAACTACCTTGGTGGAACCTTAATCTACTTCATCTCCGGCTTCATCTGGTGCTTCTACATTTATTACTTGAAACGCAACGTTTATATCCCCAAAGGTACATCTATAACCTCTATTAACTACATGTTTCTTCACTGATATTACTTTTTTTTTTCTTTGCTTTTTTGTTTGTCTGGTGTTTTGTTTGTTGGGTATGGCATATATGAGTCTGGAATTTGATGGGTCATATTTGGTTTTTGATTCTGAATCTCTCTCTCTCTATCTCTGTTTTGGGGTTTAGGAGAATTTTATGAAAACCAGAAAACAGAGTTACAGACTAACACATTGTTCATATCCTGAATTCGTTTTACTTTTGTTCTTGAATTAGTTTAGTCTTGACTGATGAGTGTAGTGTATCATATTCTGTTACTCTTGTGGGTGCTCTATTTTATTTTGATTTTGATTGTGGGTTTAGGAAGCAGGTGATTTTGACATTTTTTGTTTTTATTTTTTATTTTCAAATGGATCAAGTATTCTCTCTGTGTCACTGAGTTTTTGAGATCTTTAAACCTATTTAGCAGATTGGTTTTGTTTGTTTCGAAACTTCTGAATCTGCATGTTTGCTTTTTTCTTGGCCTTTTTCTTACTGGGGTCAGTTGGATTTTATATGACTAGTCTCATTTTAATTCTCAGTAAAATTAAATGGACTATTTAATTGAACTTGTTTTTGATGTGCAGTGTCGGATCTGTATCTTAACTTTTTAGTTGATATTGATTGATGAGTGAATTGAGTTACTGCGTTTTCTTAATGCTCTAGAGTTTGATATGAATTGGGTTTTGTTTGTTTGTTTGTTTATTTTCTTTTCACCACTGTTTCATTCATTGTTTTTCCTTTTGGTCAATTAGTTAAAAAAATTTATTTCTGTCTGTGCTTAACATAATATATCTACTTATCTAATATGTGGCAAGTTTGTTGTTTCCCTCAAACCAATAAAATGTGAAGGATGAGATGAACATGTATTTTTAATTTTTTCGAGTGATTTCAAAGTTGAAAGGTGTTTATGATTCCTTGTAATTGATCAGTATGGACAATATTTATCTGAAAGAACGTGTCATGACCATTCTGCAGACTTCCTTGTTTTGTCACATGGTTATATTTTGTGTCAGAAGTTGTAAGTTTGTTTTTCTCAGCATGTGAAAAAACTGCATTTTCCGGATTGGATACTGTTCTGACATGAAAGAGAAAGTGAAAATAATGTAGAAGGTACTTCAATGGATACACCTGAGTACGCTACATGGTTATTGATTCTCTGATATTTTGTATTGATATCCATTTTGCTGTTTGATGGGGATCCCAAGCATAGATTGATCCTACACTATATCTTTGCAAAAGTGCAATATGAAAGTGTTATCTTTCTGCTAATAGAATTTAAGAATTCTCATACCTCACTACCAGTTACTTGGTCCATTCCCTTGTTGACCCATAAAGTTAGATACCTGTTAAATGAAATTTTTTTTAAACATGTTTAATTTTAGTTGTTAAATTATTTTGATGCTGTTTGTTTCTGATATTTCTTTTAATTGTTTCTGTACGAAGAATTGATTTGATAGATCTATGCCCTGATACATTTTAATGAATAAAATTTTACCAATATTATGGACTTTAAAGTAACTAGTACCATGAAACTGTTTTTTTTTCAGTTAACTGGTATGGGATAACTTTAGGAAATCCGAATCCATACTTATAAGGCCTCTAAGAGGTTCTAGTTTAAATGTTTAGTTGTCCAACTGAAAGTTTGGGGAGCGAGCATAAGACTTGAAATTTGGAATTGTGCTTTCTATGTTGATACTTGACGTTCCCTTCATTGCAGATGCCATTCCCTCTAATAAAGCCATGCTTTTGCAAATATATGTTGCCATGAAGGCCATGCCTTGGTACTCTGCTCTTCCATCTATTTCTGAGTACATGGTTGAAAATGGCTGGACAAAGTGCTACTCAAGAATAAGTGATGTCAGTTGGCTTGCTTACCTCACCTACTTAGCAATTTATCTTGTAATCGTGGAGTTTGGAATTTATTGGATGCATAGAGAGTTGCATGACATTAAACCTCTTTATAAATATCTTCATGCTACCCATCACATCTACAACAAGCAGAATACTCTCTCTCCATTTGCTGGTAAGTTATCAAACTACTCAACTTTCATTTTTTCTGTCATTGTGTACATAATCTGTCTGATTTGGATGCATGTGCGCATATCTGTCATTTTTTATTTATTCGCTGTCTCTACCATGTGTTGTACAACATATGTGAAGACTGTGTATGGTGGAATTGATGAGTTTGCATATTCCTGTTTCTTTCTTTCCAAATTGCCTCTCTCTCTCTCTCTCTCTCTCTCTCTCGCTCTCTCTCTCTAAGATAATTTTGGCTGTAATTCATTCTGCAACTATCAATTGTTCTCTGGATCAGTAAGAAGCATAAAGCTGCGTGAAAACTACATGAAACTATATGAAATGTGTATACACTTTCAATTGTTCTTCAGTCTCATACACTGCCTAGAGAATTAGCCTGACTAGAATCAATTGATACAAATATCATTCCAGGAATGCTTGATAGTTTAGTTGATCAAACCAAATTCTTCTCTCTCTCTCTCTCTCTCGCTCTCGCTCTGTGTTTATATATAATATATGTGCTCTGAATCATTGCTTGACTAACAGTCAACCTTAGTATCACCCATTTCAGTTTGGTATATGTTTCTGATTTCATGCTTCTGCTACTAAGCCCATTCCCAATATCCCTAAATCAGTCTATGTGTTGATCATAAAATGGACTTGGATTTCTTAGTACACGAGTCAAAGAATATTCCCTTTATGATTCATATCTTTCTAAGACATTTTAAAAGAGTACCTCCCTGTTGACAATCCTTTTCACATGATTTGGAAGGAAAAAGTATAAAGTTTTGGCAGGATTATTGCTCATGGTAAGTCAACACTAGTGACATATCCCAAGGTGGAGGCCTAATATAAACCTATCTCCACATGGGTGCATATGTATTGAATGGGAGCTGAAAGTATAGATCATTTGTTTTTTCATTTCCCTATTACTCCAAGTGTAGGTAGTGTGGGTGGAACGAAATAAGAGGTTTTCTGAAAACTATGGGGGGGAGGCTGCGGATGGATTATATAATAGAATTTATTTTTGGACATCATTGGGCTTCAATTTCATCGGAAGTTTGGGATGCACCATTCTATTTTCTTATTTGTGCGGATTGGACGACAACAGTCTCTTTAAGATTTATAGTGCTTAGTTGAGTTGTTTTGCATTATTCTTTATGTAATTAGTTCGAACTGGTTTTCAAATTTTAGGAGCTATTTGGTTATGGATTTTGTATGTACTCCAGCAGACAGCATGTCCACTTTGTTGTACTTTTATTTATAGCATTTCAAGTTTTGGTCATAGAAATCAATGTCATTTAATCATTCCACCTTGTCATGAGGTTTCAAAATCAGGTTCCCACTCATTGGACTAATGACTATTTTGAATCTGTTTATCTCAGGTTTGGCTTTTCACCCACTTGATGGGATACTGCAGGCAGTTCCACATGTTGTAGCTTTGTTTCTTGTGCCAACGCACTTTACTACCCACATAGCGCTCTTATTTATTGAGGCCATATGGACGGCCAACATTCACGATTGCATCCATGCCAAGATATGGCCAGTCATGGGGGCTGGCTACCACACGATTCATCATACTACGTATCGGCATAATTATGGCCATTATACTATATGGATGGATTGGATGTGTGGAACTCTTCAGGACCCTAAGGACGATGAATCAAAAGTCTTATGAAGCGGTCTCACTGCGCCGATTACCTTGCTGCTGATTTAGTCTTCCATTGATTTTGAATGTTGTTTGGATTCCTTTTTGTGTATGTGGTCTGTGCTTGTAAATTGTGTTGGTCATTAGTTTCTTCTTGAGTTACCGAGTAGAAAATGCTATAGAGAAGCTAGCATAGCAGAGAAGATAGCAGGAGCTTTATGTTCTTGGTATCTATTATTCACTTGGTCCTAAGTCCCATATCCCATTAACATTCAAATAAATTGTTAGTGTATGCTTTTGGGGCATGTTTTGAATGGATTAGAAATTTTTCATCAAACTAGAGATGTGAAAATGTATATAATATGTTGAGCATATCTCCTTTTTTTATTATCCTCTCAATTTTCCTTCCTTATCTTTAATTAATTTTTTGTTTGTATTTTTAATTAAAATTTAAAAATGATGACTTAAAAAACATGTTACCAAACCTACCCTAAGTTGATTTATATAAAAAAATATAAATAAAAAAACTCATCGTAGGAGATCTGATTGATTTTTATAATGGGAGAGATCTAAAGTGATTCAATTGAATATCATTAACCTGAGGCATGTCTGGATTGGTTTTGTCAGCTGTTCGTGGTGTACTTTGACCTTAATCTTGTTATTTATATTGAAAATGGAAAAGTATCATTTCATATTTCACCTAACTCTTTCAATCTTTATTTCATATTGAATTCTAATAAAATTTGAGAATGGATTTAATTTGATGATAATTTTTTCATTTTTGACATCTTTTTCATTTTTTTCTTTATTTGAAAACCTATATCCAGTCGAATTCAATCCAATCAATATTGAATTTGATTGGATTGGATTGCAACATGTAAAGATGGTTTTGCGAAACATTCCTCGATTTGACTTGGATTATGTAAAAGTAGTATTAAATTGGATTGGATTGGAATGTATTATAGTATATTACAATCAACAATCGAATTATTTGTTAAAATTAAGAGTTTCAAATCTACGAACACTTCTAGCCAAAAAAGCAAAACATGAGTTTATATTTAATGCCAAAGTCTTAAAAAAATTATTTTTTATAATTGATATACTGTCTAAGTGTTATAACCAATCCATATGTTATAGTATGGGTGATTGTTATTAAAACTAAACTCAACAAGTATAAACATCTATTTCCTAAATTTAAAATACATTTATATAGAATTACTTTGTGTGAAATTGCTTTGTTGGTGGAATCATATAAAGGAGTTTCCAAGGATCGAGTAGGTGACTTAATTAGTTGGATGTTGCATTGGCAATTCGATCTTTGTTTGCATGTTTTTCTATGATAATTAATTATATTTTGTTTTTAACTTTAGTTTGTGAAAAAAGAAAAAATAATAATAAATCTATCTTAGGAGTTAAGACGTGGGAGACTAATTAGGTGGAGTGAGAAAACTTGAAAACTTTTGTTTGACTTCTAGAAAGTGAACTGTAGCTCTGTTTTATCTTTGGGAACTAGCTAGGAAGTGTAGAGAGATGAAACCAGCTCATTCACCTCTTGCTAAATTAAATTAACGAAAGACTTCAAGTCTTTTTAAATAATTTTATATATTATATATATAATAATTAATTACAAATTCTCACGTCCCATGCAGTCCCTCCTGCTAAATTAAATTAAAAAAAGACTTGAAGTCTTGAACCATGCATCGATTGCATTCATTCTATATATATAACAATGATCGATGATATATTAACTAGCAGTTCGTTCGTACTCCTTATCTACTCAAATTTGAGTTACAGTAGCTGCTTAATTGGTGCAAATGAGGAAAGGCGACCTTGTAATTACCAGTTGGTCACTGTTGAAGAAGATAACCAGAAGAAAATTTCATCATTATCATGATTTTGGAGGTGGCTCTGGCTCATCATCAAATAAGACGAAACCAGCAGCTTCACTATCACTGACACAAGAACTGGAGATTGCCAATAATATTCCTCATGATCGTAGCTCTGCAATATGCATTTACAGGGTTCCCAACACCATGCATCAGGTGAAAATCAAGGCTTACAAGCCAAACATTGTTGCAATATGCATTTACAGGGTTCCCAACACCATGCGTCAGGTGAAAATCAAGGCTTACAAGCCAAACATTGTCTCTATCGGTCCTTACCATCATGGGGTGGCAAGCTTACAAGAAATGGAGAAACTAAAACGAATATACTTCGGCCGCCTCTTTAATCCAAACTACCCAGAAGTTGAAGAGCATCAAATATTGGATGACAAAGCGTCTGCAATGATGGAATTACTGGACGAAGCGAAGAAGGCGATGCAGGAATTGGAGGCCGAGGCTCGGAGCTACTACTCGGAACAATCCGAGCTAAGCAGCGAGGAATTTGTGAAAATGATGGTGATTGACGGTTGCTTCATCATAGGGTTGCTGATGGACTCAAAGCATCCGAATTTTCAGCATACACCTTCCACAATTAAAAGGTGGATGCTGCCAGCTCTCCGTCAGGACTTGATCAAGCTCGAAAATCAGCTCCCGCTGTTTGTTTTACACAAACTATTTGAGCTCATCATCCCAAGAAGAAGCAGTGGTACTAATGATTTGGAATCGCTTGCCCTTAAATTTTTTGAGCCGCTGCTGCAACATCTTGCTATGAAAAAGCCATTACAAGACTTTGTAACAAAACAATTTCAAGCCAAGCACTTTCTTGAACTCTTCCACCATGTTATCTGCCCAGAAGATGATGATCAGAAAGTCTTCTCGCATGGCCAAGAAGACCCACGAGGGGTTCAAACCAAGCTGATCCGTTCCATACAGGAGCTTAAGGAGGCCGGTGTCAAGTTCAAAAATAGTACTGACATTAATCGTCGGCCACTAGACATTAGTTTTAGTCATTGTGAGCAGACCTTGTACTGCGGAAAGGTGCTCACAATCCCACCAATACACATTAATGATCACAGAGGCACTTTATTTCGTAACTTGCTGGCATTTGAAAAATGCCACCGGAATTGCCATCAAGATGTTACAGCCTATTTGTTTTTCCTCGACGGCCTCATCAACTCCGACAAGGATGTGGGACTTCTGCACTATCATCAGATCCTCCACCATTCTCTAGGCAGCAACATAAGTGTGGCTAAACTTGTGAACAGCCTTTGCAAAGACGTCTGTCCTGATTTGTCCCGGTCTTACTTGTACAAGGTGGTTCGAGAAGTCGACGATTACTATGCTAGTGATTATGCAAGATTAAGAGCCTTCCTGGTGCACCACCATTTTAGTAGCTGGTTGGTGGGTATCTCAACTCTTGGTGCTTGCTTAGGACTTTACCTCACTCTCATTCAGGCTGGCTGTGCAGTTGCCAATGCCAAAAATGATCTGGGAAACGACTTCACTTTAGGATTATATGCTTTCTTTATAACATATATGCATTGGAAAAAAATCTTTCTAAGCCTTCTTAGTAAGGGCATCGACAGTGATCCTGTGGTTAATGACATTGGCTGCCCATTTATATAGCTTCAAAGTCAATCAATGTTTAAAGTTAGCTTCTCTAGCTAATTAACTTGTCTTTTCTATATATCATCCCATTATTTCTTTTGGATCCTTTACAAAAACTAACGCACTATATATCATCCTCTTTTACCAACTGGTTTTTAATTTCTTACAACCCACAAAAATAGGTGATTATATACTATTTTTCTTAATTAATTAATAATTTGTATGCAATGATCGATCTACTCGTTTACTTGGTAGCTGGGTTGTAATGTTGTAATGTTGTATCATTTATGTTAATCAAGTAGCCATATTGGATACCAAAAATAAGAGTGTTGTTTTCACCTAATTAAGGAACATACAAATTCAACCCGAATGGTAATTATACATTGTTCCGGATAATTTCGTATCATTTTAGTAATTTTGTCCAAAATAGCTCTTCCAAGAAGATAGGAAAATTAATTTATATTAGAATCATAAGAACGACAAGCTAGGATATTTTCAAGTGGTGCAATTGTTTTTTTCTTTGCCAATGATTAAAATTTATTTAATGTATCTTGTACATCGTCATGTGGTGTAATCAATCCAACGTGTAAAGATATTATTGGACGATATATTTATATTAGTGAAATATTAAAAACATCCACCCATATTATGACACGTTGGATTGGTTACATATACACCACTTCGGTTACACAAAATAATTTATTGAGTGAGTGCTAATTTGAATGGTAAGTATGGTTTAAATATAACTTGAATCTTATATAGGTTGAATATATGGTGGTAATTGTAAATTGGCAACTGACAAAAAAATATGGCTGTATATATTGGCAAAGTGGGCAAAAATTCATAATGAAGAGAAGAATATCATGTGCGAAATATAAAAGTTTGAATATCTATATATATGTGTGAACTCTGATGTATTGAATTTGGTCTTTTAATGCTTAGCATTTTAGTCAACTGCATGTATGTGTGTTGCCAACTTGGCCTAAAAAGTAGACCATGTGAATGAAGCAATTAGGTCATCCTAGCTACCGGCCACAAAGCGCACCAGGTTTTGTGAAGCAAAATTTTTAAATGAAATAAGTATTTAATCAAGCATCATGAACAATAATAACATTTAAGTCAATGAAATATCTAATAATAACATTAATGTTATTTAAAGTTAAAAAAATTAAAATAAATACTCTCATAAATTAAATAATTAACAATAAGCCTGTAATATATATATTGGTTATATTTGAGAGAATCTGACATAGCGAAAATAATCAAAGGATTATAGTGTAAAACCTAACAATATAATTTGGAGTTCACCAGAGAATTGAGAGAAAAGTTTCAACGCTTTATAAAGAATAGTTTGAATAATAATTGTTAGAAAATAATTGTAGAAAATATGGAGAACAACCTTGAGGTACGATTTGAATCGTTTCCTTAAAATGTTATTTGCCCCCACTCAAACGAGTTTGCTAATAGGTTCTTGGCAAATCACTTCCAGGATACAACAAAGTCTGGAATCTGTGAAGTGGCAAATTCAAAGAATTCCTTTAGAAAATTCTAAAAGGAAAGTGTATGACTTGAAAGAAGAAGAGGGGAGAGAGAGCAATAAATCAATCAGATTTCTGATTATTATTTAAAACTGTTGGCATATGTGAGTTTTTATAGAATAGAAAGAGTGCTAGAGATACCTATTCAATTTGAACGTATATACCTTTTCAAATTGAATATTAGTTATATCCATTCAGTTTAAATATAGGTGTCCATATAAAAAGGCACCCATTTAGTTTAAATAATTATGTGTCAAACTAACAGTTATTCAAAACATAACTATTATATATAAATATATATGTATATTGAAATCTTCAACAATTCTTCCTAATTTCAATATATATATATATAGTATATGAAATTGCCACAATTAATATCTCAAAATATGCCAACGATTCCCCTCTGTTCACTAGTTATAATCATACCCATGTTATCATGCATACAAGAAAGGTGTCTTTCGAATTAAACCTTCAATTAGTGTAAATAAGTCAAAGTTTCAATGAAAACTTTGGTAGTATTAACTTAAACCAAGTCTCCTCATATTAAAACCGGAATTACCACACACATGATAATATCATATTTCCTTAAAGAAAATTCTGAACTAGTTAAGCACTATTATGGCCTTGTGCTTCATCCTGGTTTCATGAACATTTACAAGAGAAAACCCAACTCTTGTTGGAAGCGGCACCACTTCTTATGTTCATATAGGTGAGGCTCTTCCTATGCCCTTGCTACTATAGACATGAAATAAAATAAAATTAACCTCATTAAGAAATAATAACTCATCCTCCTAAACGTAGCATATATGCACTGATCATCCTGGAATGGGCTATTTATGATTAGTTTCAGTGCCTTTACAACCACATATCAATAACTTGTTATTACCCATTAAACTTTGCAATAGTGATGTTCTAAACAAAGTTGGGTTACCATTACTGGTGGTTTTTGATGGATGGTTTTAGCCCCATTCCACTAGATGTTTTAACTACCAAGTCTCTCGAGAGTGCTTTTGTAAATGGGTCTGCTAAGTTATTTCTTGACTTAACATATATAATATTAATGGTACCATCTCCTATTAATTGTCTGACATACTCATGTCTTAAGCTAATGTGTCTAGACTTTCCATTATATATTTTACTATATGCTCTAGACAAAGTAGCTTCACTGTCACAGTACAAAGAAATTGATGGCATTGGTTGTGGCCACAACTCTATTTCCATAAATAAATTTTTAAGCCATTCTGCTTCTTTGCCTGCTGCTGCCAAAGCTATAAATTCAGATTCCATAGTTGAATGTGCTATACATGTTTGTTTCTTAGAAGCCCAAGAAATTGCCCCTCCAGCAACTGTAAAAATCCACCCTGATGTAGACTTATTATCATTAGCACTTGTTATCCAACTTGCATCTGAATATCCTTCAAGTACTGCTGGAAACTCATAGTAATATAAACCCATGTGTATGGTTCTTTTAAGATTACCAAAAACTCTACTAATTGCTTTCCAATGTGCAGTACCTGGATTACTAGTGTATCTAGATAGCTTGCAAATTGAAAATGCAATATCTGGCCTTGTGCAATGCATTAAATACATTAAGCTTCCCACTGCGCTTGCATACTCAAGTTGTGCAATTGATCTGCCAGAATTATTAAGTGAAGTATTATTAGACTCATAAGGAGTAGTCACTTCTTTTATTTGTAAATGCTTAAACTTGTTAAGCAGTTTCTCTATATAATGTGATTGACATAAAGCATATCCCTTATTATGCTTCTGCACTTTTATTCCTAAGATAGTATCAACTTCATTCAAGTCTTTCATCTTGAATTTTGAATTTAGATACTTCTTTATTTCAGATACACCTTTCATATTTGTTCCAAATATTAGCAAGTCATCAACATATAAACATATAATAACACCATAATCTTGTGTAAACTTAGAATATATGCATTTATCAGCATTATTATGTCTAAATCCATATGACAAAAGCACAGAATCAAATTTCTCATGCCATTGTTTGGGTGCTTGTTTTAATCCATATAATGACTTAACTAATTTACATACTTTCTTTTCATTTCCAGGGAGAACAAACCCTTCTGGTTGTTCCATATATACTTCTTCATCTAAATCACCATTTAAAAATGCAGTTTTCACATCCATTTGGTGCACATATAGTTGATATAAAGATGCCAAAGCAAATAGCACTCTAATAGATGTGATTCTAGCTACTGGTGCATAGGTATCAAAGTAATCTATTCCTTTTTTCTGTTTAAAGCCTTTGGCCACAAGCCTGGCTTTAAAGGTTTGTATTGACCCATCAATATTATATTTTCTTCTAAACACCCATTTACAGCCTATTGCTTTAGATCCCTGCGGTAAGTCTATCAAAACCCATGTTTGATTTGATAATAATGAGTCCATCTCATCATTTATTGCTTCTTTCCAGAAGGCAACATCTCTTGAAGCCATTGCTTCGCTTAGGCT
>QANT01006028.1:0-20013 GCA_003254885.1 Purshia tridentata | reverse complement strand
GGAAAGGATACAAATCCCTCTTAATATACCTAAAAATTGTATTTATTATTTACTTTAAAATATTGAATAAAGGCTAAAACATCACAATAAAAAATGTCCAAATTAATTAAATCTTATTAATTAAAATAAAAACTTTTCTAAACTTTTCTGTAATGGTGTTGTCTTTTTAATATCTAAAAAGACACATAATTGTAAAGTATATATCGTAATTAATTAGTTACCACAATGGTCAAAAAGTTCTTTCAATGTTATAACTTTTCATACATGGGGGTGTGACTTTAGCCAAAAGCTAAGGCTAGTTGCTTGACTATTTGATTATATCATTATATCAATTTCATTGTATAGCAATCTATCTCAAACTAACTTAATGCTTTAGCAAAATAATAATATTATTGCACCAAAAAATTCTCCAGCTCGAATTAAAAAAATAATTAATTAACATAGAATGCATGTTATGCATCCTATTTAATTAACCTCTAATGCACTAATTAATTATTTCTAATGCACTAATTAATTAAATGTAACAAAAAGGTTCCTATCAGTTTACATGCGGGAACGGCAAGCTCGCCGTCGTGCACGGCACCGTCAAAGCCAAATCCGTCCTCGACGGAAACTAGAAGAGCCTCAAGCCTAGCATCCTAATCTTTCAAGAAACAAACGACAAAGCCATCATTATTCAGAGAACTCAAACAATGCGTTTTCGTTTTCTTTCATTGCTAAGCGAAATTCAATTTTATATTGTTTGCTTTTTTCTTTTTTTTTTATGGTTAAATTGAATTGAAACTTTGGCTTGTGATTGTGAAGTGTATCTATAATGAGTTGAGGGGCTTTTTAGGTTGGAAGTCGGATTTGAGAGCCATATTCGCTAGGTCTTGGAGGAATTTAGCTTCTCAGCTTTTAGAAATGATGTTGTTGATGCTTTTTATGAAATCTTATCAATTCATATAAATCCAACGACTTATTATTTATAGCAGGCTAATTGATATGACAAGCCATAAGTTGTTAGATTTATATGAGTGGATTAGATTTGTTGAAAGGCACCGACAACATCATCTCTAATTTTTTTTTTCTTTTTTTTTATGGTTAAATTGAATTGAAACTTTGGTTTGTGATTGTGAAGTGTATATATAATGGGTTGAGGGGCTTTTTGGGTTGGAAGTCGGATTTGAGAGCCATATTTGCGAGGTCTTGGAGGAATTTAGCTTCTCAGCTTTTAAAAATGGTGTTGTTGATGCCTTCCATCAAATCTTATCCACTCATATAAATCCAACGACTTATTATTTATAGACATGCTAATTGATGTGGCAAGCCATAAGTTGTTAGATTTATATGAGTGAATTGGATTTATTGAAAGGCACCGACAACATCATCTCTAAAGGTAGAAAAGCCGGACTCGTCTTGGAAAGATCACGAATGGACATCATCAAGAACAGTAATCAAATTGCTTTTATTTGAATCTTGATGGTTATTTAATTGTGGGTAGCACTCGGTGGTCAATGCTAGCACTCACTGATATCATTCCATTCTATTTCAAGACACAGTGCTTAAAAATATTGCAATTACGAATTGAAATGCCAATGTGCTTAGTTTTGCCTAGAAAAGCCCATAATCCAATTCCTAATTCGGACCCATGGGTCTCCTCCTAAGTTGACTCACTATTTTTGGTGGTTTTGCTACCCACCACCACTTGGATCTCTCTCCCCTCGACAAGTTGAGCATGCTGGTAGTTTTTGATCATCCATTGAACCGCCACAGCATGTCAAAGCTCCAAAGCCTGCCGTTGAAATTTTAGAAATTTTGACCAAAAAAAGGTTGGTTTATTGTTAAAATTTCGAACTTTTACTCCTTACCTTAGCAACATACGACAATGGCAATTTGCTTAGTTTTTCAAAAAAAAAAAAAATTAACATTGACTTATTCATACAAAATGTGGACTTTATTTGTACAAAATGGACCTATTTATCATTCTAACTTTTAAGTGAACTTTTTTTTTTTTTAAACAAAGTGTTCTAAAATGGACTGTTTAGCAGTTAATTTCTCAAATTAAAAATTCTTCTAAATTATTTAAAAATTATTAATAAAATAAAAAGTTTTCTAAAAATTGTCCAGAATGCTGTTATTCTTCTAACATCTAAAAAGACACTTAAAGTCTAAAGTACCCTAATTAATTAGTTACCACCATGTCATTGTTCAAATAGCTCTTTGAATGCTGGCTTTTATTACTAAGAACATATGCATACATAGTGCCTAGTGGGTGATCTTAGCCAAAAGATAGGGCCAAGTGCGTGAATATTTATTATATCAATTTTACCGTATATCAACTTATCTCAAAATAATTTAATCCTTTAGCCAAACAATTATTACAAGACTGAAAACTTCTCCAACTTAAATATAAAATTAAGAAAGAGTTCTCTTCAATAGCTATAAATAGTTTTTTCTATTTACTTGGAAATAATGAATTAAGAGTGAAACCACCAGTCATGGAATGGATTTCCAGTGAGAGATTTGTGTTGAAAATGATCAAGATGGGAATAAGTGTCACTTTTCTTATTCTATCAATCTCAGTGATTGTGAAAGCTAAAGATCAGGCGGGTCAGGATTTATCTCCACCTTCCTCCGGCACCAAGATTCCTTTCTCCCTTGCTTTTAATTCCAGTGAAGATAACATCAATTTCGAAAAATTTATCCCTAAAACAGTTAGAGCTGGCAATCAAATTTTTTATAACTTGAAGAATTTAGGTTCCAGAATACAACATATAGTTGGATTAGGTAAAGGTTCTTCATCAGAAAGTACTCCTGCTAAAAAAAAGGGCTCTAATCTTGTGGGTGTAACGTATGGATTCCACTTGAAAAAGGGAGACAACCTATCGCCCATGGAAGACTATGTTGTTGCAGAGACTTTGAAGATTGGTGCGCATGTGGTAGGACTATTTGCCGTATTTGATGGCTATATGAGTCATGATATTCCTGCATACTTGCAGTCTCATCTTTTTAACAATATCATAAAATCTCCTCATTTCTTGACAAACCCAAAGAATGCAGTGAGGAAAGGATATCTTGAAACCGATAATAGTATTCAAGAGCAAAATAAAACAATTGGTTTTAGCGGTTTATCAGCTTCAACTGCAGTTACAGCAATACTAATGAAGCAGCCCGGGCAATCAAAATATAAGCTTGTAGTAGCCAATGTTGGGGACTCTCAAGCTGTTATCTGTTGCAAGAATGGTTTGGGTATACAACTATCTGTCAATCATTTTTATTCATCGAATGAAATCGAAAGAGAAGCAGTTAGGAAGAGAGGTAGTTATGTTAGTGAGGTGTTTCCACTATCAAGGGCATTTGGTGTAACTTCCTTGAAAGAATATGTTGTTTGTGAACCACATGTGCTGGTGGAGATGATAGATGGTGAAAC
Organism: Purshia tridentata; assembly: GCA_003254885.1. NCBI lineage: Eukaryota > Viridiplantae > Streptophyta > Magnoliopsida > Rosales > Rosaceae > Purshia > Purshia tridentata. The sequence goes on along the minus strand of QANT01006028.1, from coordinate 16,601 downwards.
AGAGTTTCTTGTGCTGGCCAGTCGTCCCCTATGGAAAATGATGACCAACCAAGATGTTGTAAATTCCATCAGAAAAATAAATAATGCCAAGAAAGCAGCTATGCATCTTACTAAAAAGGCAACCAAAATGTCCAACTATGCTTTGAGAGATGATATTTCATGTGTAGTTGTAAGATTTAGGTGACAGATTATGATACTATGTATGCCCTATAAAGTCAACCATTAGATGTAATTTTGGAGATTATCATTATTATTATCTTTGTAAGAATTTATCGTTACTAAAATAAAGCCAAGCATTTGTCTTGGTGTTACATGCTTCACCAAGATTTGGTTTTCCAATAAAAAAAAGGAAGAAGAAATAATTAGATATAAATTAACCCAATATGCATACATGCATGACTTCCGATAAAACCCAAGGATTTTTGGTTTTTAATATAAACCCATTTTAATGATGTCACTTCATATGACTTTTCTTCTATAGATTTCATTCATTACCTTATTATTTAGCATATATTCCTATATTACCCTTGTGCATCAAATAGAAATTTTTAATGTGAAATTTATAACTATCATATTGTAAACAATTATCAATCAACAATTATAATTATAAATCAAGTTATTTCTATTTCAGTTTTAATTTTAAAATTTGAATTTTAAATATTCTTATATTTATGTTTATGTGTCTTCTTGTTTGGATATTTGATTTTGCGTGGGTGGTGAATTAATTTCAGTAGTCTATTCTTATGTAATTATGGAATTAAGGTAAATAATTTGTTTTCTTCTTTGATCTTCTTCTTCAGTCTTGATATTCTTCCTCTTCGTTATTTTTTACTTCAATTTTCTTCTTCTTCGATCTCTGTTTTTTTGTTCTTCTTTGTCTTCGATCTTCTTTATATATATATATTTTTTATTATGCTCAGTGCTCTAGTCTTTTTTCCAACCTAAGTCAGAGATACATTCCTCTTCCATCTTTTCTTCATCCTATGTCAAAGTTATATTCTCATGCTTTTCTTATGCATCATCATTGATTTATTGTTTTTTTCATCATCATTCTTCTTCATCATCTTTTTCAACCTAAGTTAGTAATACATTATTTTTCAACTTGAGTTAGAGGGATATTTTTCTTCTTCTCATTATTTCTTCCATCTCTTTTTTTCACCTGAGCTAGAGTTATATATTTACTCTTATCTCTTTAGACCTGCATTACATTCCTTTTCACCTAAGTTAGAGATACATTTTTTTTCAACCTATATGTATATTAGGTTTTTAACATGTTTATGGTAATTGGTGTCACTATTTATATGTTGATATATGTTTATAATTGCTAACAATGTTCTTTTTATATTTGGAGCATGTATTCAACAATTAAAACAATCAAAACAATCAAATTTAATAGTAATAAATGCTTTAAATCAAATATTTTTAATTAATTTCTATATTTACCTAAAAAGGCAAAATAAACATCATGAATTGCTGTCGCGGAAAAGAATGGGTTTATATCTAATACCAAAGTCAACTATGCTGTGCCTAATTTTTTATGGTCAAATAGGGCTATATCTAAAAGCTCTAAAAAAACCTTTTATTAAACAAGGTTAAAAGGTCGAAACTGTTATATTTATAAGGTAAACTAGTAAATAAATGCGTTTCAGAGGTGATGTATGATACAAAGATAAAATAGTAATAGATTCCCTTGTAAGAGCCTATGTGTGGGCGACAGAAATAGCTGGGCTCGAGCCCAGGGCTGAGACACAATCAGGCCCAATCCAAAGGGAAGAGGAGAAGCCCAAAAGGTCTAAGCCCAAAAAGAAAAACGGTAACATTTTGTATCTTAAAGGCATAGCCCGTTTTCTATCCCCGTTTCAATGACCCACGAACCAAATTAAAGACACCAACAATCGAACACATTAAAGAATTATAACGGGAAGAAAAGGCGCGAAGGTAGGGAGTAACGGAAAAATTATTTTTAATATAAAAAGGAACGTGCCTCCATGCAAAGGGGAGATCGAACCTAAGAAAAGAGAATACACTGAGAAGCATATTTCCCAAAAGGTCTAAGCCCAAAAAGAAAAACGGTAATATTTTGTATCTTAAAGGCATAGCCCGTTTTCTATCCCCGTTTCAATGACCCACGAACCAAATTAAAGACACCAACAATCGAACGCATTAAAGAATTATAACAGGAAGAAAAGGCGCGAAGGTAGGGAGTAACGGAAAAATTATTTTTAATATAAAAAGGAACGTGCCTCCATGCAAAGGGGAGATCGAACCTAAGAAAAGAGAATACACTGAGAAGCATATTGGATTATTCACTCATTTTAGCATCGGAGTGTTATTACAGGTACACCCCACGGGGAGATTTCAACAATTCAAGGAGATAAAAGTTCGAAGGAAGTGTGACGTTCGAGTGGAAGGCTTATAGTTGATTGATTCATTGTTGATTGTTAAAATCAGGCCCAACAAGAATTTTAGCATCAACACTATGTCATGTGGTATGTGACCAAATGGTTACCATTGTATTAATTTGGGCACTAGGGCCTCGTTTGGTACATAGGATAATACTTATACTCAGGTTTATTCATGGAAGAACATGAATAATTTGTTCTAACTTGAAGGAAGAATATGAGAAGAAGATGGATTATTGAATCCTCCCATTTTTGAGGAATTAGAAGGAATAAGTTTTCTCTATAATTAGTCCATCTTAATACATGTTATAACTCTAAATTAGAAACATTTTTCTTGAGTACACATGCATTTAGTATTTATCTTATCCAGTACTATCCTATGCATCAAACGAGGCTTTAACAGAGGTATTGTGCCCAATAAATGTGGATCTAGACAATGGCTTTGGTCTGACATTTCAAAATAGAATGCATAGATTAATGTTTAAAGTTTAACATTTTTGGGAATCGATGGACTATTGGGATCAAGAGTTTTAGGACCATTAGGCTTTCCAGGAGTTTTAGGCTCATTAGGCTTTCCAGGAGTTTTAGGACCATTAGGTTTTCTAGGAGTTTTAGGACCCTTAGGCTTTCTAGGAGTTTTAGGCCTTCTTGAAGGATTTCTTCTTCCCATATTAAGAAGAAGTTTTGGAATTTTTGAAAAAGCAGTATCATATGGAAGGGATGAGTGAAGTGGAGGAAAAGTTGTAGAAGGGAAGTGAGAAGGTGGGAGAGAATAAGATGGAAACTCTTCCTCATGAGCTTGCACTATAAGGGGGACAAGTAAACAGATAGAATATACCATTATCATCTTCATAACTACTACTAGTGTTGTTTTGTCAATACCCTGTTTCAAATGTTTAGTTCTTTGATGTTATAGGGTTTATAACTCCTGCATATATAGATTGCTCTCATAAATAAATTTTATTTATTATTTGTGTATGGAAAGGTTGAGAAGGCAAAGCAATTTTAATTATGTCTCCAGGGGTGGGCCAACAGTGGCCGCCCCTCCAACCCTTTTTTAAGCAGAAATATAATATATGTTGATAACATATTTATATTAAAAGATAATTCGGATACTCAAAATTGTAGCCCCTACTATGATGATTTCTTTTATCTTTGTTGTATATGTAATTATATTTAATATTTATTAATTTACACCTTTATTTATTTATTAATAGTTTTATTGCAAAAAATATTTCAATTTTTTTTTTAGTTGGTCGTAATATAATTAGTTTATAATGTGAATTGTTTTTCTTACAATATATGATTCATCCATTTTAATTTGTGAGCATGATATGTAATTTTTGTTACATGAATGTTGGACAAGCTACTGTCGAATATAACTATAACTACAATTTTATGGGTTTTTCAAAAGTCAACTATTAAAAATTCTTAAACTGGCACATACTTACTCGACTCTAGTATTGAAGTTTTTTTTAAAAAAAAAAAATTTAAAACAATGCTTCATTGCTAAGATGTGTTCTGGATCTCAATCAACAAATCCATCAACCAGAGCACCTTCCTTTAATCATCATTAAGCCTCCCTACGAAGAGTAAGATGAGCCAATTTATGGGTGACTCGATTACCCTCCCTAGGACAAAAGGCAACATATGCAACTAACAAAATCAATTTAATATCCTCCACTAAATACCAATACACATTTGGATTGTTACAATAATGAGAAACGTCCAAGGAACCAGTCTACATATCTATATATATAGCTAATTTTTGCAAGGATAATCTTTCAATGGAAGCTTAAAATGTAAACGGTCCGATCATCAAAATATAATGTGGATTGGGCTCCACAAGAACTCTCTTGTTTAACCTTAAATTTGGATGCCTCAATGACAGGGGCATGTTTATTTAAATGGTAAAACGATTTTTGATTTGTCTAATTTTTTGCAAAGATGATTCTTTATAGAGACTTAAAAAGTAGACGATTCCGATCATCGAATTACATTACGAAGTAGATCCCACAATCCATAATTCATCATGTTGAAGTGAGCTATACCTCAATGGAGGGGCCTATATTTCAAATTTGTACAATTGGATGAATCGACTCCATATGCAATTGTTGAGTGCTCGCTATAGATCCTCTAAGGGACGAACCTAATTGGTCACCTTCTTTTTTATTTTTCTCAACTTCTTGTTCCACTCGTCCAGCACTTGGTCCATCTCGTAAAATAACCATGTTGCAATATGAGACCTTCCACATTGACAAATTAATTCAAAGCTATACATTAGGCCAAATATGATTGTGTTTGTACTTTGATTTTAAATGTTACACATTTCGATGGATTCAGATTTTATGTTGCATCCCCCTGTAATAAAAAAAGATTTTATACGAATTGCATGATTATTTAAATTCAAAGCTTTTTCCTTGAAAGATATAAACATGGAAATATTAGTGGAAGTTTTAATATTTAGTGGAATTGTGAAATCATATAGAAATATGCATGGGAACACGTTTACAGAGGTGAAAATACTAATATATATATACAGGCCTCTTCAAGTGTATGATCTCATATTTATGGGATCTTTCATGGAAGACTATTCCATAGGGTATTTAAACGATCCGAATCGTTTATTTTTTAAGTCTATATTCAAAGATCTTCTTTGCAAAAAATTAAGCAAATCATAAACCATTAAACTATCATACTTTGATAGAATAAATAGATGGATAAAATAAACACTTGAAATTGTAATCATTTAATTAATGGTCAAATAGTTTCTGATTAATCTGATTTTTTGCAAACACAATCCTTTAATAATGACCAAAAAAAAGTAAACGGTTTCGATTATCGAAATATAATGTGAAGTGGGCCCATGAGGGAATCCACAAATGAGCTTAAATGTGGTATCCCACACTAGAAGGTGCCTGTATATATATATACTTGAATTAGTTTGGTGAGCTACCATTATTGTATTAAACTAATACAATGAGACTCCTAATTGAAACAAATTAACTTTTCTCAAAAAAAGTTGTCTTACTATTTCATATTTGAAAAGTTATATATATATATATATATATATATACTTGAATTAGTTTGGTGAGCTACCATTATTGTATTAAACTGATCCAATGAGACTCCTAATTGAAACAAATTAACTTTTCTCAAAAAAAAGTTGTCTTACTATTTCATATTTGAAAAGTAAAAAGATACTCTTATTCATATCTTGCACTCAATTTTAGGGTTGGGATTTTAAACCGACAATATCGACCAAATTGAAATACTCGTTCAGTTTATTTTTTGTAATTTTAGTTTTGGCTGTATAACTGAACCAAATCAATATTGGAGGCATCAAAAACATTTTTGTTCTTTCAAAATTGACAGTTATCGATTCCGAACTGAGAGCTCACTGACTTCACCTCCTCCACTCCATTGACGAAGGTAATAATGATCTTGGGTGGCTTGTCGTCAGTTCAATTACAATAGCAACATGGCAGGGGGAAGGTGCTAGAAACAGTGGTGGAGACACAGGACATGCACGACACGGCCAAGGACATTAAGTTTTGCCTATTGGAGCTGCATCATGTCTTCTTGGACATGGTTGTCATGGTGGAGGCCTAGGGCGAGCATATGGATAGATGGCTGCTAGGCTACCCCCACCCCTACATTGTTGTTGTTGTTTCCATGCAGAAATAGCAGTAGCTTCGTCTTTTCTCTGGAATGAAGTAGCAATAGCAAGAGCATGAGCATAAGCAAGCAGAGGTCGAGAAAAGCAGAGGAAGAGGAAGACGGTGACCCATCACCGACCAAAACCGACCAATACTGATTCTGTCGCTAACCGACTATGGATGATTCAGTATCGGTTTCGAAATTGTCCATTTTGATTCTTGCAGGTCAGTAGTCGATTTGTGCATATCAATTCGGTTACCAAACTGATCTCAACCCTACTCAATTTTTTTTTTTAAAAGAAATGCCTAAAATTTGTGCCGAAATGAGAATAACATTGCCCCCTAAAAAAATATAGTATAATGTTGTTTCCTTTCAGATCTGAACTAGGCAACTAGCTTCACTTTTTTTGTTTCTTAAATCATCTTAAGTTAACAACACGATTACAATGATTTTATTGTGTGTTTGTGATCCAAATCATGATTACCAAATTCTTAAGCGTGAAAGGATTTGAAGCACACCCAAGAAAGAGCAAGGCACGTAGAAGTATAAGTGTATAGGTATGTAGCTAAGAGCTTACATAATTAAAATGCTCACTCGGGTTGGGTCCCACGGTATAAAGTTTTGGAACGTATTGTTGCACCATTTTGGTACCCAATTATAAAGCTCTCCCAAGCACAATAATGGAACCCCTCTGAACACCAACACATGGAAGCTGCAAGAGAGACAGAGACTCTCATTGAAAATTATTTACTTCCTCATATCTTTGTCTTGACCTTGTCTTCATCATCTACAGCACCTTCAATGATCCGACCCCACCCCCTCACTTATTTTCAATTAATTAACATTAAATTAAATTAAGAAAGATTTTTGTTCCTCAAAATCCACTATTCTTTTAAACTCATAACGTACATTAAAATCTAGTTTTGTTGCTAAAAACACTGAGAATCTAGTTGATCACTAAATGCGTAGCTGCAGACACAGCGTTCCCCATGCTATTATGCGCCGGTGGTCACCCCACGTTCTTTGGCCGCTTTCGTCGCAAAGGAAAGGCCGTTACGTTCGGATCAGTACGCTTACGCTAGCCGCTCCAGGCGCACGTTAGCAATTTAGCAACAGACGATTCACATTTTTTCTTAATTTCTACACGATTTATTAAAAAACCCAAACTAAAATTACAGACTTACATTTCGCATTCGCAGCACCAAAATTCATATTTCCCATTAAAAGAAAAAGATATAAAATTATAATATAAAAAAATAAAATAAAAAGAGAAATTTCTCTTTGTCCGTACAACTTTTAATCACAGAAAATTGAAGCACCTACTCGGGGATGGTAACGAGCACAGGTCGCCAAGCTCTCTTCAGTAATCTACACCGAAACGACGCCGTTATGGGTCGAAGCGACAACCCTGCGCCGCGCCGAGTCGCCAAGCCAAAACCACCACCATCGACATTTCTAGTCGCCGATAACAACAGCCCTCGCTCTTCTCCTTCTCCTTCTACTTCCTGACCTCTCCTCCTATCCGAAACCATGTGCTCTTCTAGCGGCGGCGAGGACACAAACAGGTCCTTCAGCTTGTGGCGGCGAGCCCGAACCACCTCATTGCTCTTCGCCGGAGGATCATCGCCGCGATTGTCGCCGTCGTCGCCATCGTCGATGTTCGGGACATCTGACGAGTTTCCCCGGCGAGGCAGTCGGCGGCGGTCGGGGCGGCTAAGGAACATTCTTAGGGTTTTACGGCGGCGGAGGTGGATGACTGGGCTGGCCGTTGGGCTCTGCGTTGGGCTTCCGGCGACGGCGCATTGGGTAGCCAAGAGCTTGAATTTCTGCAAGGTAGCCATGAAATCATAAAATTATCCCGAAACGACAAGTCGCTAATGGTCAAATTGGTGATTAGTTTCTAGTTGGATGCGTTTTGGTGGTGGTGAGAGAAAGTGAGATCTGATCTGAGGCCATGGGAGGGTTGGGAGGAGTGGGATTACTTTTTTCTACTATTTGGAGTGAGAAAATGAAGCTGGAAAATGTTGCATTTTGTTTGGTAGAGAGAGAGAGGAAGTGGAGTTGGATTAAAAGATTGGAGGAATAGGAAGTCAGGAACGGCTTTGTGGATGATTCTGTAACTTTTGCTTTGGGTGTTGGGCCTCTTGGCCTCTTTAGGGTACGTCCGGGTTGCCTTCCATCTAAGCTTCCACGTGGCACTTTGTGATCAAATCTTTGCTTGTTGCTTGTTGGTTACGATAATGGAAGAGGATAAGTCGAGTACAAGTAGAGTAGGGTCAAGAATGGATTGGCAAATGAATTTAGGGGTGGATTTTAGGAATTGAGTTGATTGTTTTGTTTTTTTTTACTTTTTTTATTTTATTTGGTGATGAGAGGAGAGTTGAACTCAAATTTGGCTTTTGTAATATTTCAACAAATCAGTATGCCATGTCCTCATTATATGCATTTTATTTTCGTTGTTATCTATTTCAATACATATACCATATATTTATAAGTTGGTGGGGATCACAATTTTTGACCTAAGGCCTGATGTGGGCCAAATCCATTTGAAGGTCATGTATGGCTAAGTCGGAATATTGATGGTGAAGTTATTTGATAGCAATAGGTGAGATATATGCATGGGTTTATTTGAGTATCAAAAATATTGAGAGTAATAAATGATGGGCCTCACCCACGTGAGCTACTGAACAGGCGAATAGAGGAGAGGGTTGCAGTGGCAAAATAACGAAAAGCCCTTTTTCTTTAATTTAGGCCGGCTTTCCTTTACATGAATTTTTAAGAATGTGTAGGGCATTTATGTAAACTGAGTGGGGAACATAAAATGGCTGATATGCCATTGTAGTGGCTCAAAGAGAGTCAGAGAAGCGTAATAATTGAGAAAAAAACTTTACATTTAACCATAAGAATCATAATCTAACTTACTTTTTTTATTTTAAGCTAATAATTAACAAAAAGACCTTACATAGACCTTACATATTATGATATTATTGGCAGACAATAACAATTATGGCCCCATTTACATATTTGTTATTGATAAGTAGCAATAACTATAACTTCACTTACATGTTGTTATTGACAAGCATAGCTTCACTTACATATTGTTACTGGCAATCATAGCCTCAGTTACATTCGATTTTTAATTAGCGTAATAATTGAGAAAAAAACTTTACATTTAACGATAAGAATCATAATCTAACTTACTTTTTTTATTTTAAGCTAATAATTAACAAAAAGACTTTACATATTATGATATTATTGACAGACAATAACAATTATGGCCACACTTGCATATTTGTTATTGATAAGTAACAATAACTATAACATCACTTACATGTTGTTACTAACAAGCATAGCCTCATTTACATATTATTACTGACAATTATAGCCTCAGTTACATTCGATTTTTAATCAAGAATTGACAGCAAACCTTAAACCTAAAACCATTCAATATAAAAAAATCAAAATAAATTAAATTTCAAAGCCTAAAGAACATAAAATCACAATAATAGGTTGTCACTAACAAACAATAACAATAACATATTGTTATTACTTGGTAGTAGTATGAACCAAAACTTTACTTACATTTTCGATTCTACGTAAAAAAATTATCATAAAGCCTTACACATTAAACCAATCAGTATGAAACAATCACAATAAACAAAATTTCGACCTTAAAAAATTATAGTAAAAAGCTGTTTATGTTAAATAGTAACAATAACACGTTATTACTTATTTCAATATGCAAAAATGGTTTTGCTTGCCAAAAATGGAATCTTCAAGCTAGAGTTATAGGCAAGAATAGCTAAATAGATTAAATTAACATCATATCGGCCTATTTCTCAAACAAGACAGATTATCAACATGAATTAGCAATCTAACCCACTAAACAACAAACTTACGTAATGTTTACACCCTGTTTTACAATTGCGCCAAGTGCATGGCCAAGCCCAGCCTAGGTTACTGATGGAGGCAAGTCGAGCAAGTCCATTTCGAGCAAGCCCACGACGATAAATCCAGAGACCACAAGGGTAAGGCCCCACGTTTTAAGGGGAATTCAACTAAGACAAGAATCCTAATTGGATTTGAATGCAAAATATGGCAATTTTAGAGATAAATTGAGCATGAATCAAAGATAAAGCCAAGAGTTTGAATTCAAGTAAAAGGACTTCTCTGAAGGTCCTAGGATTTTGATCACTAAGCAAGAAGAAAAGCTTTTTATAGACACCATGGTCCATACTACAAAACCTCAAAAGCTTTTCAGTCAAATCAACCTCATATTTCTCTAATTCACAATTGCAACAAGCTCCTTTAGATTTTAAGTTATTTGTTCTTTCTTTGTGGCTCTGCTGGAATACAATTGTTCTAGCATTGATTCTTTTTTGTTAGTTTTTTATCTTTCTTTCATGTTCTCAATGAGATTTATTGTTAGGACCAATTTTTACTCGTTTTCAAGATAATCAATTTGTTCACACTTTTTATATTCTAGTTCATAGTTTCTCTTTGCATCCAATTACTCAACACCCATCCATCAGCTTTAAAATTTTGAGCATATTGTTATAGTCACACTACATGCACAAGTCCTTGAGAATCAAGGCATAAAAAGGATCTAGACAAGATAGTTGTTCTTTGCTCACCGCGTAATTGTTTGATTAGAAGTTGGATTTTCGGCGCGCAATATCCATTATATTCGATCACAACCACAAAACTATCTTTTGCAAATCGGCTAGATTAGCCATGCATGACACTCAGGCAACAAAGAAAAAAAAGGACTACTAGTGTGGTTGCTAGAGTTCCAAGCACAATCTCGCCGTAAATTTTAGAGGAAACACATAATGAAATGATTAAATTCTTACATAGGAGGACAACAAAATCTAGTTGCAGATGCCAAATGAATGGAAATTTTCAAGCTAGAGTATAAACACATCTAGCTAAAAGTTGGACCCAGTTATCACTCTTTTCAATGCTAGTATCGTTTTGACATATGTTTTTGATTTTGGACTTAAAAAAAGAAAAACGGACTCTGGATTATATGGTCTCTTTTGTTGTTTTATTGATATCTAAATGACAAAAACGAGTGAATTGAGATTGACTTAATTGGTAGAGGACAAAAGCCCTCTTACATCCTCGGATTCGAACCCTTCCCGTCCTCTATAATAAAAAAAAAAAAAACTCGACAAAAAAACAAACATATAAAATAAATATGAATTGATTTTGTATATAACTGTATTATGATACATAATTGTATATAATAAACAAAATGACTCGGTAAGAGTTTGAAGACAAACCGCAACCCAAAATTCTGCACCGTACAGCGTACAGGAGAAAGTATTGTACAAACTTGATTCACCATGCAGAAGAGGCAAGGATGGAAATCCATTCGGATCTTTACAGTTTGTAGAGGCAAGAAGCAGATTTTGTTGAACCAGATAGCCTGAAGTTCACCATCATTTCGATCACATTTGCCTAGACGAGCTTGTTTCGTACCCAGTTGCCTTCTTAGACTGCTCCCACCACCATGATTTGGGTTAGATAGTTCTATCCCACCTCTTAAAAATCTGTTAAAAATGAAAAACAGAAATAAAATATGAATTTTAGGATTGTCATAAAAAATAAAATATTTGGGGGTTTATATAATGCTAAGTACTGAAAAAGTCTTTTTTAAGTAGAAAGATTTATCTAGAACCTTGTATTTGTGCTATCTTGAAACTGATAAGATAAATATTATAAAACACCAAACCTTTGTACATAAAAAAATTTCAAGTAGTGCTGACAGCTTCATTTATTATGTACATTGCCAAGTCTTGTATCAACAACCAAAGAAAACCAACCATATGGAAAGACAACGAGGTTTTAACCCAGGCATTAACATCTGATTATGAGTACACAATACTTTTACCATCTACTTTAGAACTGAAGCTCACCAAGAAAAGGGAAAAGGATTAAGGAAATCTGAACTGCTAAAAGGAACTAGGTGTGGTAGAGCTGCTAACCAATTTGTCAGTGGCAACTGAGTCTGGGGAAAGCGGGGGAGGCAAATGTCTCAAAAGCCCAACATCATCTGCTCTAATATCCATGACCACTACTTCTGAGTTCTCTGCATAAGGATCTTCCTTTTGGATTGCTTTCAAACCCTTCAGCACTTCTTCCATTGTTGGTCTCATGTCTTTCTCCTGTTGCAAACACCGGAACGCCAATTCTGCCACAGCTGTTGCCATCCTCCTAACAGAATAGTTCTCTTCAAACCCAAGAAGAGGATCAACCAACTCATCCACAAGATGATTTTGAATCTTGCTTATAGCCATGTTAGCCAAATTTATATCATGCCGGTGCCTATTGGTGTCCACGGCTTGTAATGATGATATAAGCTCAATCAAGACCACCCCAAAACTATAAACATCACTCTTGTCAGTGAGTTGATAGCACTGGTAATACTCGGGATCAACATAGCCGGGAGTCCCTTGTGGAGCAGTTGACACATGGGTGACATCATTGGGAAACAACCGTGACAGACCAAAATCAGCCACTTTCACACAAAAGTCGCCGTCTAGGAGAATATTGTTGGTTTTGACATCACGGTGTATTACATCATTGCGGTGAAGAAAAGCCAGTGCATCAGCTGTCTCTATGGCAATGCTCAATCGAACAGGCCAAGTGAGAAAACCAGATTGGACTCGTTTCCCATGGAGATGGTCAGCCACTGTTCCATTATCAATATATTCATAAACAAGGAGGAGTTCTCGGCTGCGTCTTGAAGTGCATCCATACAGCTTCACAAGGTTCCGGTGCTCAAGACGAGTTAAGATCTCGACCTCATTCATAAACTGCTCAACACGTTTGAAATTGTTTTCATAAAGTCGCTTCACTGCAACTACACGGCCATCATGTAGCTTACCTGTCCAAAAAATTAAAAGAATATTTTATGAAACATTAGTAAGTATTTAATGGTGAGTTAAATTGCTAACTGATAGAGATGAAAAAGGAAGTATATTCAAACCATAGTAAACAGTGCCAAAGCCTCCATCTCCAAGTTCTCTAGCAGAGTTGAAATTTTCAGTGGCTTCCTCTAATTCAGCATAGGTGAAGACCTGAACTCCAAAGTAAGTGCTCCCCTTTTCAAGGTCAGACTTTGAGGTAAAGGAGGGATAAGAAGGGATGCTTTGAGATAGAGAGACATTAGTTGAGGGAGTAGCAATGCTGTTGCTTGTAAGGGGCGTAGGAAGAATCTCTTTGCTTTGAGATAGTGCAGCTTGTTTCTTCTTCTTTCCTACGCAATAATAAAAATAGAATCCTACAAAAATTCCAAAAAGGACTGCACCTCCTACAGCAAGACCTGAAGAAAACACAAAATATTGCTCAAAGTTTATTCTCTGTGCCATGATCTCAATGGAAACATTACAATATTTTATTAAAGAAGTGAAATATTACCTATTGCTATTTTCCTGCCACTCTCTGAAACAGGCACAAGATAGAGGAAACTGTTAATTAGAAATGAATAACCAATTCATCAAAGAAAAAACTATGTAGACAGAAATATTTTGTAGATTGATTTTCTTAAGAAAGAAAAAATATTAAAACAAGAGAAAGTTATATAGGAACATGTGAAATCACCATGATCACAACTAGTAAAAGTAAAAAACTAATCTGAGATTTTAAATTACGCAGTTACTATTTGTTAGAAACTGATCACATATAGCAGGCCACTGATGCAAAATGCAAGTCATTAAAAATGAAGCAGGCCAACATTGGGAAAGCCCTTGTTTTTCCTCTTCAACAAAAATGCCCAAGGAAATGATAGTGCTACACTATAGCTCATCAAATGAGACAAAAAGGGAAGCTCATTAGCGAACACTTCACAATTCCACAAACAAGATGCCAGAAGTAGTGAGAAGTCTCATATATAGAATGTTCATACAGGCAACAGTTCGGAATATCTTCACTCACCTGATCATTAGTTATCGTGGAGAAGGGTAGTGGCTATCTTATATGGACACTAAACAAAACATGAGCAAAGGGTTGCTAACGATTTAGAAATTAAACATGTTGAGTCACCACAATATTAACAAGGACTAACAAAACGAGCAAAATTAATCTGCTTCTAAGTAACTTATCATCTACTTGTCCCGTTTCGAGCTAGTTTTATAGAAGGATTAAGAGAAAGCAGTGCATGAAGGTTATTCCTCGGTTTGGTTTCAACAAAATCAAGCATACACCAGCAATCATAGTTTCAACTGCAATACTAGAAAAGAAAATGCTTGAACTGTGATAATTTTAAACTTGATGTCTACAATGTCTAAACTCATGTTTGCCTAAGAATGTGATTTATATTCACATTTCTTCTGAATCTGTACTGTTTATGACTGTGGGAAAAAGAAAGAATGATGCAACAGAGACTTCTCAAAATAGTAAGTTCAACAAAGGAGATGAGACCAAAGCAAGCTCAAGAAACCAAAACACAGTGAACTTAGTTTTGGACGTTGGGCAATCAAAACACTACCTAAAAACAGTAAATTCTACCATACCCATTACGAAAAAACTAAACTAAACTGAACTAAAAGTTCAAAACTTGACACACACTATTGAATGAATACCTGCTGGGTCACACTGCCGATTGTTACAAATGCAAATGGGTCGGTTCGACCCGGGGTCAAACCCACAGACCCCAGCTACACGAAGACACTTAGCGCAATTCTCATCATACGGATTGGTATAATTAACATGGAAGCCCAACATGATTGCTTCCTTAAACAGAGACCGATTTCCAACCAGCTTCGCCGCCGTGGTTTTGAGAATCGGCACCGTAATCCCAACGGAGCACTTGAACTCACTCATTATCGGGTCGAGCGGAACCGGCCCGATTAGGTAGTAAGCGTCTTCGAAAGCTTGGTCGTTGTTGCAGTGAAACCAGTTCTGGGGCTTCGGAAAAATGGTCGACGAATTGCAGCCGTAGAAAATGGTGACGTCGACGTTGTCGTAATCGTTGTTGGTGAAGAAGGAGGACACGAGACTTGAGTTCGCGATTGTGCCTGTGCAGGTCTCGTTCCAGAGGTCCAATCGGGCCAGGGTAAGATTTCGATGAACCGGGTCGAGTCCGAGGACCCGGTAAGTTACGGACATGATGGTGAGTTCGGGTGAGTCGTTAGAGCAGTTGAGGTAGAACTCGGGCGGGCCGCAGTGGGCCGGGCGGGGCCCGCCGGTGAACGGGTAGGAGAGGTTTTGGAGCGGCCCACAGTTGAAGGTTTGGGTGCAGTTGGGGAGGTCATAGTTGGAGGAAAACGACGTCGTGACGCGGAGGGAGTGGAAGAAGAAGAAGAGGAGGGTGAGGAGGAGCGGAGAGAGAAGAATTCGGTGCATCGCGAACAGGTAGGAGGGGTGGGAGGGGTGCGGTGGCATTGGGTTATAGGGTCGTCTCGGCGGGAAGTAAAGTGGTTGGGGGAGTTTAGTACTTACTGGTGATGGCGGGTGATGGCTTGGCTGGCTGGCTGGCGTTCGTTGACTTGGACCGTTGTGGGTGGGAAACTGCTTTTTGAATATTTTTTGGCTGTAAGACAAAATCTGTGGTCTTTATGGGAATTAGGAAGCTTTTTCAATAATTGATGGGCATTTAGGTAATTTGAAGGAATTAGGACCACTTGTGTTTTAATAATTATTGTTTTTTGATATGGTCATTTTTCTATTATTAATTTTGTAATTTTCTTTATATTTGTTGGTGATGATGATTAGATTTAAAAATGATCTTTGGTCAAAACTAAAATCTAGAGTCAAACTATGTGTCTAGCTGATTTCTAAAAGTAGCTGATGATTATTGAATTAGAGAAGAGATGTAGAAAGAAGAAAATGTCATACAAACTGTGGCAAAAACTTTCAACAAAAATGCTCCCAAAGTTGGGTCAATTTGAAAAAATAAAATTCATGCGTTTTAAAGAGAGTTAGTCTTTGTTTTAGACTTATAAAAATATAATTCTCAACCAGTGCTTCAGTTCATCACAAGGACTACTCGACAAAATTTGAACACCATTGGAGGCGGTTTTGAACATTACTCGAGAAGAACTCAAGCACTAATAAAAAAAGAAACAAAAAATATTTGAAAAAATGTGCTAGTTTCGAAAAATATTTTAAGTAATGAAAAATGAAAATTAGCTGAGGAAGATTTAGAGAATCTTTAACATACTCAATAAATGCCTTTTTTTTTTTTGCCAATACTCAATAAATGTCTTTATTTGTTAACTTATACCATGTTAGATAAATTATCTCTAACGACTCCTGCAAATGAGTTCTTTCAAATAAGGGCCTAAAGTCAGCATTTCAACTTTGAAGAGTGAACTTTACTCTTCAAATATTAGAATATTAATTTAGCTTTTCAAATTAGGGACCCAAAATCTTAATTTTGTCTAAACAAGAAAAAAGAGAAAAAAATAAAAATTGAAGAGTTTGTTTGAGTGAAAACAAAATTTTCAGTGCCTTCAATCTCTCAATTTTTTATTGAAAGTACAACAACCACGCACATGAAGCCCTGTTTTATTTACCAACCAAAGGTATTTC
>QANT01006025.1:0-23102 GCA_003254885.1 Purshia tridentata | reverse complement strand
AAACAAAACAACCCCAAATTCGAAATCTAAATTCAAAATCTAAAAATACAGATCTGAAATTAATGAATAAATTATAACCTTTTAGGAGATTCTAAGGATTTAAGGAAACCATACCAAGCGATCGAAAGAGGGAGGGACCTTGTCTTTGAAGTCGTCTTCCATGGCTGTCTATCTCACTTTGAATCGGTCAATGAAGAGAGATCGCTAGAGAGAGAGTAAGAATATCTAAACTATTTCAATCTTTAGACAAAGAAGGGCACAAACGGAAATAAAAATGAAACCTAATATATAAAATTAAAACATGGACCGGGTAACCCAAATTATGGGTTGGAAGCAACATAACTGGACTCTCTAGAAATCCCAATTAAAAGGTGGATTTTATGGAAAGGTGAAAGCCCAAAATGGGGATATGGGTAATTATCTGTTAATTAAATATGTCTGAACATAAATTATCTTTCATTTTTAAAATTAATTCATATTGATTATCTTAATTTTAAGAAATAATCTGAGTTAAAATTTTAAAAAGTCTATTTTTTGGACCTCAGTCTAAAAAATTGGATTTAAGTATTAATTTAAATTTCTATATGGTTTTAGTCTAAATGACCTTTCAAAATTGGACCTATTTCTAATTATTCCTAAAAATTAAATAAAAATGTGACTGGACGTACTCTACGATTTAGGGATTTAATGCTTAGAGTTTAGCTAGGGGTTTCCTATTTATGATATTCAAAAAAGTTGGCCGGGTTTTACGGATTATCTTGGACCATTACCAACTTATATTTTTAAGTCCTAAATAAACATAATTTTGTTTGTAATTCACTCTTTTGTGTCACGTGATACCAAACGCATTCCTTAATTAATTTACCGTGACCACTGAGTGAATGTACAGCTAATGTTTAGGATCTAGATAGCAACTATATAGTGTACAACCAATGCCTATAGTCTTTTTTTTTGTTGGTCCGAACTAATGCTAATACTCTAGATAGAAACTATATATAGAAACTAATGGCTATTGATAGCAACTATGTAGTGTACAAATAATGACTAGATTAATCTAGCTAGCAATTAACTATTAGGGCCCGTTTGGATTCTTGAATTTGGATTTGGATTTGGATTTCAAATTTATGCATTTGAAATCCATGAAATTGAAATCCCTAGATTTGAAATTCTATTGTTTGGATACAAAATTTAAAAGTGAGAATTTCATCAAGTATTTCAATTTTTTTTGTTGACAATTTAAGAATTGAAATATATGATTAAAAATAAAAAAAGTCGTCGGAATGTGGTTGGAAAATTCGCTGGAGAGTGGCCGGAAAAGTCGCCGGAGGGTGGCTGAAAAAGTCGCCGGAGGGTTGCCGGAGGTGGCCGGAAAAGTCACCGGAAAGTCACCGTCGGTGGCCGGAAAAATCGCTGGAAAGTCGCCGAAGGGAGGTGGGCGGTGGTCGCCGGCAATTGTGGCGGGAGGTGAGGGAAAGAGAGAGAGAGTAGGATGGTGGGATTTCAAATACCTAGTTGGAGAAGGTATTTGAAATTCATGGATTTAGCCTTCTCAAATCCATTTTGGATTTGGGCCAAATCCAAATACACTCCTTTAAATTATTCCAAATAGGTGGATTTGGATTTGGAGAGCTCAAATCCAAATCCAAATCCAAATCACCCCTTATCCAAACGGGGCCTTAAAGACAAAATAGGCTTCTACAAGAGTTCTTTTTCCTGACTAGCTAGACGTAAGTTGTACGAGTATGTGTACGTGTTGATTTTTTTGGGCCCTCCCACTCTGTACCATTTTCTTACAATCTTAATTACCAATTACCAAATACCAAACTACCAAATCATAATTTTACTATTAGAATCAAATGGAACCATCAATTAATTATGCTAACTCCAAATTGGAAAAATGATTCTAAGGTAAACTACTGAAAGAGTTCTTTTTTTCTTTTTTCTTTTTTCAAATTAAAACTATTGAAAAGTCATTGATAACCTTTTCACACGGTCAAAAAATTTCTACACTTTTTTTTTTCTAATTTTTAAGGAGAAAATCCCTTTAAATTCACGGCAAAAATCAACTAACGCTCATTCCGATCATTTTTTTCTTGTGTAATTGCAGTGTAGTTAATATAGTGACCGTAAAAGTGCAATTATACTGATTTTTTGTGGAAGAATTATGAGTTTTTAATATACAATTTATAGTATTTACGGTTATATAAGTAAAAATAAATTAATGTAATTGTAGTGTAGTTTTTATATATGGTTACACAATCACAAGATAGTTAAGTTAAAGAACATATTAATGCAATTAGGTACAGACCAAACCACGGGAACCAATAAATTCTACATTAATTCTTATGAGAGTCATGGTGAAGAAAACATGATTTACCCACCATATTAACTGTTACAATAGATTATTCGTGCTCTTTACCAATTTATGGATTATTTTGGACTGCTTTGGTGTTTGGGCAAGCTTGTTTTTTATTGCCGACTCAACATATATGTAGTTTGCTTGAAAAGTTGAAATTGTTTCCGATACAATAATAACACGTAAAATAGTATAAAAAATGTGATATAAAAATATTATAAAAATAGTATTATTGCAATAGTAACTCAAAGACGCGATTCAATTGTTATAGTATAGGGGTACATGTAGTAATGAGTATATATACTTAAAGACTTGAACACAATATTAAATGGTTACAATTTTTGGGTTATAGTGACCTTCGAACACGGAAGGAAGGATTGGGGCACATTGGCCTTAGCCACCCCCTCTATTATTATTTTTTGGCCACTAGCCAGCCACTTTCTCCGTTAATTGTTAATTAAATGATTATAATCTGATTCAATGTGAAGATATATTAATTGCTAGAAATTGTAGATTACATAATTGATCCTATCACAATAATAAGAGTGCAATGTAATTTATCACAATATAGCCCAACCGAAATAAGTTTTACTAGTAATTGTGCCCGCGCTTTGCTGCGGGTTTGGAAAGACTATAAAATCTGCAGAAGAGTAATAAAATTTTTATGAAAATATAAGAATTTTTACATATATATGAAAATCTAAATATGTTTGTAAGCATTAATATCAATGTTTCTCAGTTTCAAACTTGCTCTATGGTTTTGGTAGATTAGGCCTTAAGAATTAGCTCCGAAATTAGGCTTTAAGAATTAGCTTCGAAACAACACTATCTACAGTGAAGAACTCATAGTTATTGTCCCTCTTGAAGCCATCATACTGAATAGGTATCTCCTCAGCTGGAATGTACCTGTAAATGTAATATGCAATTGGATTTCAGTTTGCATAGCTTCTAATGGAGTCAAATTGAGACCTTTGATGTGTAACAATGGAGGGAATTCACCTACTTCAGAAGGGTCTTAGTGATCTTAGTTGGGTGAGCAATCACAAACTTGCCCTTGGTTCTTTGAGTCAAGAATGGTGACAATATTGAGTCAAGAATGGTGAAAGGGAGATTTATGAAAATCTGCCATCAACATTATAAACCCATCAAAATGTCTAATATCCATTGTTAAAGCAAACATGTAAATGAACTTACATTTTTGGCAACCAACTCAAGGTAATTGTCCTACAGAAGATCAACAGCTTGTGTTGTGGTAATTCTGAGCTTCTTCTTAACAGGTTGTGGTGAGTTCTTCAGGTCATTGACTTTAAGCAAATAGGAAGCACCATCAGGCCTGAGTCTTCTGATAAAGCTCTTGATCGTCAAACACTTGAAAGATGTTGTCGCAGACAGGGTGGCCTTCACGGTCAACACAATTCAACTAAAAAAAGTGACTTAGAAGTTTATCGATCCTATAAACATATGCGGGGAGAAATATTGAAACTTTTTCTTGAAACCACATTTTCAAACCAATGAGCCATGTACATCGATAAATACATAAATGAACCAAAATTAAATAAACACATTTATTCAAATACATTTAGGCTGGCAGTGTTATTTGAAATGGAAAAAAAGAATACATCAATTATTTTCTTAATCTAGAAATAGAATTGCAAGAATATCTTTTCTTGCAGATGAAACACCTTTAGATATACTTCGTTAGATTTGAATGCCGGTTTGCTAAACCCAAGAGTCCTTCAAGAATGAAAAAAAAAAGGGGCCAAGCAAATGGGGAGCACAGTCATAAACTTGTAGGCATTACTTGTATTTAATTAATTAAGGAGAACATGCTCAAAATGAGTGGGTAGCCAAATATAATTAGCAGCAAATCAAAAATTGCATGAAATTATGCACTTAAGCTACTGCTAACTTGAGATTTCTTAATGGAAAATTTTCAAAAGTTATCTAAAAAAATTGCTTCTCAAACCAAGTATGTACACTTTGTTAAAGCATCCTTTGTCATAGCAGCAGCCAAAATTCAGCATAAAATACCATGCCATCATGGTATTTGTGCAATCTTTGCAGACCAAATACTATGTTTAAATATCACATGCCTTTATTTCACTTAGAATCATTACAAACTAAAGGAATGATTTCAAAGGTTACAATAGCTACATGTTATCACAGTTACGTATTCATCTTTAAATACTGTCCATAACAGCTAATATGATGAAGAAAATTCAAAGGTTACCATAACTACATCTTATCACAATAACTACACATCTAACCCAATTGCCAAGCATGTAAACTGAAAATTATGTAAGTCCATAAATCATCAGCACATATATGTTATTATAATATCTCAAAGACTCTATATAAAGTGTCAAAAGTTCCAAATATTGTTGTATATCAAAATAAAAATGACCTCTTTAATTCATAACAAACCAAGACTGCAATTAACTTTGCATTAAAAAAACTCATTAAACAGTCATGTAAATCACAATATTCTGAACCAAATTCCCATGGCACCATCATTCTTCTACAAACATGCAAATAACATTTTTGCTTCAAAAATTGAAAGAACTAAAACACCATCGGCGCATGCAATAAAATAAAATTCATTTTAATTTGGAAGATAAAAGGTGTGTTACGTGGTTTGCAAGCCATTTGAGTTTTAATTAGGACATCTCTAATCAATTATTTAGCATACTTTTATTGTCCAAGGAAATACCAATATATGTATGGATGTTTGATGGGTACCACAGATCGAGTAGCTTTGAGACTACTTTATGCTCTTTCCATTAAATATCTTCGACTTTAAGAAAAAGCTATCAGTAACACAATTATTATGAAAATGTTATTCACTATTTTCCAATATCTTAAAAGGCTAATAAACAAACCCAAATTCACAAAGCCACCATAAAAAATAAAAATAAAAAACAAATTTACATGCTGCCTTGTACGGTTGTACCTCAGCACACAGAAAGGAAAAAAAGATACCAACCAAAAGAAAACAATTAAATGCCAACATAGAAATTTATCAACCCTGCAAAACCCTTTTTGGGGAGAAAAATAAATAAAGAAGACCTAACATAATCAAAACCCCTTCTAAATTTTGGTTTTATCGAAAAGCCAATATCAGACCAAATCCAACATAACAAAAGAAACATGTTAATAAAAAAGAGTAGAACATAGTACTTAAAAAGATATATGAATTAAAAATAATCAAGCTCCTTCTTTACTTCATAACATAATTAAAACCCTTCAAAAAAAACCAACATCAGACCAAATTTGGGACCAAATAAAAAAAAAAAAACAGATTAATCAAACCAAAGAGTAGAACACAGTATCAAAAAAGAGATATGAGTTATAAACAATCAAGCTCCTTCTCTAATTTATTACTTTGTATTGATTAGTCTATGTTAGAACGTTCAGCTACTAAGACATGATAATTGGAGTTGCTTCAGTCCATAAGCCATTGATCTTCATAGAAACTTCTACTATTAATTTTCCCTGGTAAAGGAAATAATAAAATTATACTAAAAACCATTCAACCAGATATATGAATAAAAAGTAAATAAAAGGAAGGGGAAAAAAAGTTACCTTCACAGCTTCCTCCACCTCAAAGCCCAACAGTAACAAAGTTTGAAAAAGAAAACCCATTAACCCATTACAAACAGAAATAAAAACTCCTACGCAGCAATTCATTATTTTGTATTCACTATTGTAAAACCAGATATGATAAGCTTCCCACATTCTATGAACCGGTACGAATATTTTTTGAACCACTAAAAATTGGAAAACCAAACCTTAGAGGAAAGAAAGCCCATACTTAAAGGAAAAAAGCCCACCAAAAACATTGATGATCGGAGCTAGGGATGGCCGGAAGAGGCCATGGAAGCCGCTCGCTTTTCTGGGATGTTTTCTGTGCAAGGGGGAGTTGGGCTGGCGGGCGGAAGAAAGGGAGGAGGTGGTCGGGCCTGGGGTTATGCCGGTGGGCTGGGTCAGTCGGGAAGTGGCTGGAGAAAGATGGTGTCGCAAGCATACAAGGGAAAAACAGAGAGGTCGGGAGAGACAGAGAGTGAGGAGTGAGAGACCACGTGAGAAAATGAGGCTGAGTTATTACACTCAATGGCAAGAGGCGTAAAAATGCAAAAGAGGTAGGGACAAAACTGGCAGCACACTGTCATTAGTAACAGTGACTGCACAGTGAATTTGGGTTCTCTTTTAGTAGGGTTAAATATGTTTTTAGTCCCTGTGTTTTACTCCAAAAACAAATTTGGTCCTCGTGGTTTCAAAATTCCAGTTTTGGTCCTTGGGTTTTTGTCCATTTCTAATTTTGATCCTTGAATTTTTGTCCATTTGCAATTTTCATCCTTAAATATTTATATATGTTATGTTGACCTTTTTAAATAGAATTTTTTTTAAAAAGAAATTATTCTTCCTACAAAAGAGTTAGTGGGGGTACATGAGTTGCTAAAAATAAGGAGTAGTGTGATTTTTTATTTCATTTTATTTTTCAATTCTAATTATTCTCTTTTATTATTTTACTCTCAAAATATTAAGTTGTTTGATTTTAATCTTTTAATTAACAAAAGGCAATGTTGGATTTTTGAATGTTTAACCTTCCTCTTCATTCTCCCATTATATATACTAGTCTCTTGCCACGAGTGTTGCGCGTGTCAATTGACTTTTCTAAATATTTAATTAAAAATTTTAATAATTTATTTGTCTTAAAATAATAGTGGTGTGGAAGTGAGTTGCTAAAAATAAGGGTGTAATACTATTTTTTTGTATTTTTTTAATTTTAATTATACTATTTTACATTTTTGTCTTTTACTAATAAATAATATTATGAATACCTATTTTTTAAGTGGGGTATTTTTGAAATTCATAAATTTAACTATTTTACTCTCTTTCTAGCTTTATATATATAGATAAATACATGTAATTTGCAAAATACTACTGAATGACCAAAATTGTTAATGAACAAAAACCTAAGGATCAAAATTGGAATTTTGAAACCACAAGGACTAAATTTATTTTTCGTGTAAAACACAAGAACCAAAAATGTAATTAACCCCTTTTAGTATATATATAATTTCTCATATCATACGTACATATAATATAAATCACGAAGGAGTAAACTTATCATTAAAGACCTAAGGACAATATACGTAAGCATACGCATATATACAATAATATTATTATTACTGTATTATTGCTATTATTAATTATTATCATCAGACTGATTTAGACTGTTTCGTTGTACATATGTCTTGCTCGATCACCGGAGTTTATTCTTGAGAAACTCAATAATATAACAGCCATGTGAAATTGGACAAAGCTTTGTTTCGACAAAACCGACAGCTCTTGCGAGGTTATAAAATTCAGTTGTGGTTCGTTCTTTACCACCACAATAATTCATCATGAAGATGTCTAATGATATTATGTTGGATGATTCTGCATTATTCTCCAACACTTCTGGAATTGCAAATTCCACTACTATCAGCTTCCCAGTTTTTGGTAATGCCTTCCAACAGTTTCTCAATAACTTCTTGCACTGATCATCATCCCAGTTATGGAGCACCCACTGCAATTGCAACCATATAGATTAATTAGCTAATTAAGCTACATGCATGAATACTAATTATTAGCTGGTGTAATTTAATTTATATTTGAACTATATATGGTATTTTGATTCATAGAAAAAGATTGAGAACAAATTAATTAAATTAACCAACCTTCAACATAATTGTTTGTGCATTTGGTATTGACTTAAACATATCTCCACTAACATGCTTCACACCTGTACATGTATATATTGGTTACACGTACAATATCGATCAACGCCGAAAACATAATTAAAGTAATGGATGGATCGAATGATCGATCATATATTTCAGTGTACATGAGATGATAGATACCTTTGTAGTTAGGAGCCTGAGCAACAACACTAGCCATATCGAAGTTAATTCCATGGATGTGGGGATGGATAGATACAATTTTGGCAAGCCAAGAACCAGTGCCCCCCCCTACATCCATCAATTCTTTCACTTCTTGGAAACCTTTATAAACCTCAATCCCCTTTTCGAAAAACAGGATAGAGGAAGTGACCATAGCCTCATGAAACAATCGACCCAGCTCAGGTCTGGTGGACATATGCTCATACATGTTCACTCCATAGGCCTTATAGAAAGGTAAGCACCCCTCTTCAAGCACTGTGTCTTTCAGCATGTGGAGGCTCTTCACATGCTCCATTCCAGACCCCAACATTACTATTGGGGATAAAGAAAATCCATTTTCATTTGGCACCAGGCAAAGTGTATCGTTTGTTAGGCCATATCTCCTTTCTTGCACTGTCTTGTCTTTTGGGCATGGCCTTAGAGATGTGGATAGGAGGGAGTGGACACCAAGAAACCTTAATATTCTCTCCAAACTCTCCACTGCATTTGGGTTTGTGGTTGCAATTTTGGAAACAATTTCTTCTGAAGTGAGTTGAGCTCCAGGCCCCGATTTGGAAATGATATTGAACACATTTAGCTCCATTGCAGCTCTTAGAACCATTTGAATGGTGATGGAATTTGCCACACGCCAAGATGAAATATAATTTTCTAAACTAATTCCCTGGTTTTCCATGTTTTTGGTTGTTCTAATTCTTGCTATAGCTGGCTTTGGTTCTGTGATTGCTCTCCTTAGCTTGTCTCTCAGGCTCCATATATATATATAAAGCCCTTTCAATTGTGGGATCCCATATTTATGGGATTCCTCATGGAGGCCTATTTCATAGAGTATTTAAATGATCCGAACCGTTTATTTTTTAAGTCTATATTCAAATATCATACTTGCAAAAAATTAAGAAAATCGAAAACCTTTAAGCGATCAAACTTTGATCAAATAAATAGACGAACAAAATATTTCGATAAACAATTGAGATTGTGATAATTTAATCAACGGCCAAATAGTTTCCGATTAATTTAATTTTTTGCAAGCACGATTCTTCAATGGAGACCAAAAAATTAGATGGTTCCGATTATCGAAATACAATGTATAGTGAGCCCATAAAAGATCCCACATTTAGACTTAAATGTGAAATCCCACATTAGAAGGTGCCTATATATATATATTAGGGATTAAGATAATTTTATTTTAATCCTTAGCTATTGGTTCTTTATTGATTTTCTTAACTTTATTAAAAGATTCTTCAAATAATTTTATTTAATTATTAATTATGGGTCCATTTTATATTGTATTTCACAGATTTCTAATATTCAAATGTCATCTTGCAAAAAATTAGGTAAATCGAAAATAATTGAGATATCTTCAATTTTGATCAATAGATAGATCAATTAAATATTTTTGATAAACACTTAGGGGGTGTATTCAATTAGGATTTTAATGGACTTTTGTAGAGTTTTTAAAAGTCATTGACTTTTGCAGAGTTTATAGATTTTTAACGACTTTTATAGACTCCATATAGATTTTCACATACTCCATATAGACTTTCATAGACTCTATATAAATCATCACAGACTCCATACAGACCTTGATTCCAAATTATTTTGAAAGATTTATAAAACTCTTTAATGTTCTAATTCTATTAATTTTTGTTTCTATTAATTCTATTTTGAAAATGAACACTATTTAATACTCAAAAACAATTTTGGGTATTGGGAATTGGCTTTCATTGTTGTAGAAGGCCTTAGAAAGCCAAACTATCAATTATTACTTCAACTAACAATTTAACTAACATATAGCTCTAATAAAACTTATACAAATGACAAATTAGTAACAAATGAAAAATAATAGTTTTTTCCATTTAATCACAGTTCATAGATTATACTTTATCATTATATATTATAATATATACTGTTGGGCCATAATTTTCTCCAAACATAGGACCATAAATGGAAATACCACAAATATATATATATATAGCAGACACCATTATTTTGTATGTGCAGAATCATTTCAAATAATCAAGTTATATATATGTTTATGGAGAAGCAATCAAAGGGGCAATTTTTATTTTAGCTACGATTCATTGGCTTATTAGCTCCAATATGATTGCAACACAAAGCGTTGTCTTGATTTTGATCACCTATGTAATTTTCCAATTTTTTTTTCTTTTTCTAAGGATGTGATTTTCAAACTTTCATCAAGCATAACTATAACTCTTTTATTTCTCCGTTAATAACTTATATACATATTTATATATATACTCTTGATCAAACTGTGGGTATGAATTATGAAAGTACCAATGTTATAAAAAGTTAATGTTGATTAGGGGTTGAGCTTTGGTGCTAATGAAATATAAATACCATTTTCTGTTTTATATTTTATTAATTTTTGAAATAAAAATAAAAAATATATTTGAAATCTTTTGAAATCTGTAGGAGAAAGGCTAGAGAATTATTGACTTTGATATAACATAGTTTACACTCCAAAGTCCATAAAAGTCTATCATTTAATGAATTCTTTATAACTCAATGACTTTTTGAATACTACATAACTATTATAGATTTTTTAAAAGTCTTGATTGAATACCACCAGAATTTTTCAGACTCTTTAAAAGTTTTAATTAAATAACACTAGATTTTCATAGACTCTTTAAAAGTCTTGATTGAATACCACCTAACATTTAAATTCCACCAAAGTCATCCTAATTGAATACACCTTAATGAATTCTTTATAACTCAATCACTTTTTGAATACCACATAACTATTATAGACTTTTTAAAAGTTTTGATTGAATACCACCAGATTTTTTCAGACTCTTTAAAAGTTTTAATTAAATAACACTAGATTTTCATAGACTCTTTAAAATGCTTGATTGAATACCACCTAACATTTAAATTCTACCGAAGTCATTTGAAATCCTAATTGAATACATCCTCTTTAATGAATTCTTTATAACTCAATGACTTTTTGAATACCACATAACTATTATAGACTTTTTAAAAGTCTTGATTGAATACCACCAGATTTTTTCAGACTCTTTAAAAGTTTTAATTAAATAACACTAGATTTTCATAGACTCTTTAAAAGTCTTGATTGAATATCACCTAACATTTAAATTCCACCAAAGTCATTTAAAATCCTAATTGAATACACCCCCCTTAAAATGATGATAATGTAATCAATAGTACAATATATGATTTCCAATTTAACTAATCTTTTATAAGGATGATTTTTCAATAAAGATCTAAAAAATATACGATTTCGAAAGTAAAATATAATGTGAAGTAAATTCCACAATTTTATTTAAATGATCACTTAATAAGAGGAGTCTGCATATGTTATACTAGAGTTTGCATATATACATATATGATGTAAATCAATAACATAAATTGCATATATAATATAGGGTAAACTGCAATTTAGTACCTCAGGTTTGGGTCAAATTGCAAGTCGGTACCCCTAGTTTTTTTTTGAATTTTTTGGTACCCCAACTTCATTTTTTTGGCAAATACGTACCTCCGTCAACTCCCCTGTCAGAAGCTTCGTTAAACGCTGACTTGGGGCTGACTTGGAGCTGGCTTGGTGCACCGCTGGACGCCAGATGTCTGGCCCAGATTGCTTCTCGCCCTATCAAGCCACGTCAGCGCTGAATGTACTTCTTCCCCCCAAAAAGTTGCGCCACCTGGACTACCACATCAGCTTAAAAACAGCAAACAATTCAAATAAAAAACCTGCAACGGAAAAGGAATTAGAGATGCTTGTTGCAGCAGAGCTTCTTTTCAACTCTGTCACACCTCTTCCCTCTTCCTTCCTCGACGCTGTGCAGCAGCCTTGAGATAATCGCACAATTGGTTGTGCAGCAGAGGAGTTGGGTTTTCTGAAAGTGTTGTTATGCGCCGTCAAGGAGGGAAAAATCCAGATCTAAGCCCCCAAGTTGAAGGTTGGATTTTCTCTACCCTTTTCTCCAATAATCCAAGTTTAGAGAAAATGGAGTATGAATCATGTAGATGTGGAGACAGACCTGTACTGATAACTTCATGAACAAACCAGAATCCTGGGAGGAGGTTTATGCGTTGCCCAAGATATGGGGTAGGTGATGCGAACGCTTGTCTTGTGAAATCGTATTTTCATCAATTCTGTTTTTTTTGTAGCAAATCCTCCTGTGAAATCCAATTTATTATTATTTTCTTATCTTTTTTGTATAAAAGAGGAGGATGCCAGCACTGGGTTTGGTTGGATCCCCCCATGTGTGCTCGTGCTAAGGCTGTCATACCTGGGTTGTTGAGGAAGCTCTCGACTGCAGAAACAGAAATAGGAAGGGCTGGACGAAGAAGATTCATGTACTGGGCTTTATTGGTGCTTGCATGGCTACTTTGCTGGGTGCTTTATGTTAGATGTGGTTAAGGGTTGGGTGATCGATGTGATAAGTATTTGTTGGATGATTGTACTTTTGTGTGCCTTTTGATCTTTGTAACTTAGAATGAATGAAATTGGCCTTGCTGGAAATTCTATTGTTAATTGAGTTTTAAGTGCATAATTGTCCGTTGTTAATTGAGTTTTGAGTGCATAATTGTCCATTGTTATTTGAGTTTTGAGTGCATAAATTGTTCTTAAATAATTCACTAATCCAATAAAATTCATTTAAAAATGCTCAATAATTTTTATCATCATAAATCCAATAAAATTCAAAATAACAAAATGATAATAATTAAAAATTTACATTTATCCAACAATCCAAAATACATATACTTTGTCCAACATTACTAATATACCTAAGCAGTATCATGTCCAAACATTTACAAACTAAACAACTGATTCTACCTAAACCATGTCCAAAATCACAAATATACCTAAACCATGTCCACTAGCAAATTACCAAAACCATGTCCAACTTTCAAAATACCTATACCTGAAGCAATGTCCAAGGTATACAAAATAAAGTAGCACCATGTTCAACCAACCAAATTTACACAAAATCAACTACCTACATACTAATCTAACTTTCCAAAAAACTCAAAACCAATCTCCAAACCCACAAAGTCAGTTCTTCCTTGTCCTTGTCCTAGGTCCACTGGTGCTTGCTTAGGAAGGCTGTGTAGGTGCTGGCACAGAGTTGGTTGCTGCTTGGGATCATTGGCTTGATGGCTGTGCATCATTCCTAGCCTGCATATCATCACAAATCACATAAATCATCATAAGCAGGATCAATGGGCAACTCTGTACAAGGTCACAATGCAAAAGGGTAATAAACCAACCTGACCACTTGATTTTTTCCTGCCCCTTCGAGATGCACGTGGCTGTTCATTGTTGTTTGCAGCTGCACTTCCACTAAGCTGTTCATTGTTGTTTGCAGTAGCAGCTGCACTTCCTCTAGCCTAAAATACTTTTAAGCATACCAATTAGCCTCTAATAATTTCAAGCATACCAAATTCAGTTTCATGTTATAAATAGATTAAGCTGACCTCTCCAGTTGCCCTATTACTTTTCCTTTGTTTGGGTGGCCTGTGCCTATGACAAGTCCTGGTATTGTGACCTATCTGGCCACAATGCCCACACTTGATGGAGGTGCCAGTGTGTCTACCAATTGACTCAACTACTGGTTCTCCATCTGGTGCCTCATTCACTTCATTTGGGCTTTCGGTTGTCTCACCAACTGACTTCTTTCTTTTCATTCTAGGTCTTCCAGGTTGCCTATTGTACTCTGGGGGAGAAATTGGTATGTACTCAGCACTTGATGGAGGCCACATGCTCATGCCATTCACAGGATTTATCAGACATGTATATGACTCAAGGTACTTGGTTTTTGTATAGCAGGGTGCCACAAAATCCTCCACTGTCTTATGCCTTAGATAACTTAATGCACTAATGACATGGGTGCATGGAATTCTAGTCAGTTGCCACTTTCTGCATGAACAAGTGTGTAAATCCAAATCAACAATATACTGGCCACTCCCACTAGAGTCCACTTGATACATATTCCCTCCATTCCAAGCTGTTGTACAAATAGCACTACCTTCCTTGGCCTTTTCCAACTTCTTATGCACCTTGGGACAAATGGTTCCATGTCATGTCTGCATCTTATCCCTCCTAACTTGGATCCTCTTCATCAGCATTGTCCGAATCATCTCCATCATAGTCAGTATTGGCTTCCCCCTTGCATTGAGCATCACAGAGTTGAAGCTCTCACACAAGTTTTTTAACAACATGTCACACTTAGGGACTGTGTAAAAGTGAGACTTACTCTATTCATGTGCAGGCCTTTGCAGCAACCACTGCCATGCAGATTCACTCAACCTCTTGACCTCTTCCATACCTCTCAGGAAATATGGCTTAGTAGTGGCCCTTGCACAGTTCCACAATGCATCCTTTAAAGCTTTTTTTTTGTGCACAAGTTTGAAGTTGGTCCATAGGTGCCTAACACAATACCTATGGCACACATTTGAAAGAAGCTCTTCACAAGCAGGAATTAATCCCTTTTGCTTGTCAGAGATGAATGTCCAGTGCTGTTGGTTTTCAATGCCCACATCATCTACCAATAACTGAATGAACCACTTCCAAGCTGCTTTGTTCTCCATCTCTACACATGCATAGGCAATCACCTATGTCTCTTCATTAGCATCCACTCCAACTGCAGACAGAAGCTGACCCCCATATGGGCCCTTCAAGTGGCATCCATCCAACCCAATCAGAGGTCTACATCCTCTCTTGAAGCCTTCCTTGCAAGCACTCAAGCACATGTATAACCTTTGGAACTTCCCCTCATCCAAATGTACAACACATGTGCTGCCAGGGTTAGTCCTTCTAATTTCTTCACAATATTCCCAAAGTCTTGCATATTTTCGGCATAGGCACCTTCAATGATCTTCTTGGCCATTCTAAAGGCCCTGTAACACTGCCAATATGACACATTGCAATTCCACTCTGTCTCCACAGTCTGCTGGAATGACTCAAGTGGCCAAGTAGAGTTAATCTTGATCCTATCCAAGAATGCATCACATATGGCCTTGGTGGATACATTTCTGTTGTCATGGATCCTGTTACACCAATGTGTCTTACACATCTTCTTGATTTGAATTGAGTCTTCATTATTCATTTTCCCCACTCTCATAAACCACGGACAACCACTATCACATACTACCCATAGCTTGAACGAAGCATTCCTGTTGAACTTTATCCCCCCATATACATGTAGGATTGAATACCTCCTCACAGCCTTTCTGAAAACCACTGCATCACTAAACACTAACCCCTTCTGGAAATTTGGGTCTGCCATATCACTCTCAGGATTAAACTCTAGCCATCTTCTTTTACCCCCCTCTCCATCATTATCTGACTCATGCACACTGTATAGGGCATCTGAGTCATATGCCTCTGCCACATCTGGGATTTCATCGACCCCCAAGTCATTCATGGCATCCATTGTTGCCCCATTGCCATCACTTGCTAGAGCAACTCTTGCCTCACTTAATCCTCCACCTTCAGGTACTGGAGGTCTTGCCTCACGCTCTGCTGCATCATCAAAAAACCTCCTAAACTGAGTGTGATCTGCATCTGGAGGGTAATCTTCATCAAAAAAGTCCTCCACTACCACCTCGGGTTGAATAGGTTGGTTTCCATCAATATCTTCTAGTTCTTCATTATCCTTCCAGCCTCCTAAGTCATTAATACAACTGAATACATCTTCAAAGTCAGCATGGTTGGCCTCACCTGCCCCCACAACTTCAGTCTCTATCTCTCCAGTATCCACTGTCTCTTTCTCTCAACTCAGTGGGGTTGGCCTCACTTCCCCCCACAGCATCAGTCTTTCTTTCTCCAAACTTAGTGGGGTTAGACTCACTTGTCCCCACAGCATTCTCTCTTTCTCCAAACTCAGTATTAGTGGCCTCACTTGAACCTCTAGCCTCTAAATTCTGATGCCCTGGTTGATATAGTACCAGTTGTTTTCCATTGTTGTCTTCTAAGTCCTCAATAACCACAGTGCATGGCAGCTTAAATATAGAATCCACATATGCCTTGTGCCTCTTCAATGCTTTTTCAGGGGTTAACTGTGCAAAAAACAATTGAATTGTGGTTTCTTCATCAGTTATAAACCCACACATATGCTGCACATCGGCATCACACTGCATCCTTCTCACCCCTTGAGAAATTGGTTGACCTGGCTCCTTATAGAAGTACTCCACAAACGTGCCATTGTACCCCTGGTTCTCTGCCATATCATCAATCGTTGTTAAGCTGACAAAATCTCTGTCAAGGTAATCGAACCACTTAATCTTGCCACCTATGTAATCATTAGCTCCCATCTCACCACCATGAGCCACACAGCATGAGAAATTTGAAGCAGATGCTGCAGCATTACCAATAATAATGTTAATTAAAAATGTTATCAATTGCAAATATGGAATAGCGACAGAAATCAAAAGAAAAAAGTAATACAAATTATGCTAATGGTTATAATATTGGGGTTAATGTTGTAACCACAAGAAACGCACATGCACTTTCGGGTTCATGTTATAATATTGGGGTTTGGACCACAGGACATGCACTTTGGGGCTAAGACCACAGGACAACTCCCGCAGATTTTCCCACTCACTTTCCTAGACCACAAACAGTTATTCACTACTTTATTCCACACTATCGAGTAGGTAGATTCACTGAAACTACTTTACTCTCCTTTACTGCTTTTTTTATACACTACCAGACAAGAACAAACACTATACAAGACAAATAAAATGGTCATTTCACCCGTCCCCAACAACATGCCTTTATTCACATAAATCTTATAAAGTGCACAAAACCCATATGTTTTCAACAGAGAACCCACTCTACAAAGCCCCAAAACTCATTCACTACAACACAGAACCACACTACGAGAAAGAAACAGTGGGGTTTACTACTTACCATAATAGGGAATGTCGTGGTTATTGTTATCTCGCGGGATGAACTGTAATTTGCGCTCCATTTGGCTTCGAATAGGTAAGCAACCTTCAACTCCAGGATTTCAAACTATTTTGTCTTTGGTTTGGTGTGTTTCGTCTCGATCTGAAAATATGGGTGGGTTTTTGGGATTTCGGGGGTAGTGATTTCGAGAGGGAGTTGGGATTTCAGATCTGCAAAATCTTCAGAAAATGAAGAACAAACACGGTTGGGATTACTGAGGATTTTTTCGATTTCCTGAGAATATGGTTGGGTTTCTTTTTTTGAAATTGGGAGACTTTAATTCCTTTTCCGTTGCAGGTTTTTTATTTGAATTGTTTGCTGTTTTTAAACTGATGTGGCAGTCCAGGTGGCGCAAATTATTGGGGGGAAGAAGTACATTCAACGCTGACGTGGCTTGATAGGGCGGGAAGCAATTTGGGCTAGACATCTGGCGTCCAGTGGTGCGCCAAGTCAGCTCCAAGTCAGCCCCAAGTCAGCGTTTAACGGAGCTTCTGACAGGGGAGTTGACGGAGGTACGTATTTGCCAAAAAAATAAGTTGGGGTACCAAAAAATTCAAAAAAAAACTAGGGGTACCGACTTGCAATTTGACCCAAACCTGAGGTACTAAATTGCAGTTTACCCTATAATATATATTAAAAGTTCCAGACGAGAAAAGAAAAAGGGTTTAGGATTACATAACTATGGCCTCGATCTAGAAGATTAAATTGAAGTGTTTTTTTAATTACATTAAAGAGAATAAAATCTTGAACTTAATTAGTATAATCCTAACCTTACTCTACTCACCCTCAGTAG
The DNA here is from genome assembly GCA_003254885.1 of Purshia tridentata. Taxonomy (NCBI): domain Eukaryota; kingdom Viridiplantae; phylum Streptophyta; class Magnoliopsida; order Rosales; family Rosaceae; genus Purshia; species Purshia tridentata. The sequence goes on along the minus strand of QANT01006025.1, from coordinate 5,076 downwards.
TCACTGCTTTGACTAGCCCAAAGGACTAAAATGAAATTGGGTGTTTAGTGTATAGGTACGTAGGGTGCTAATTAATAATCAAGACAGATGTGTTGGCAATTCCAGCCAGACAATTTTCTTCTATTTTTCAGACTTTTTTTTTTTTTTTGAGAAGAGCGGCACTATTTTTCAAACTTCATTTATTAATCTTGCGGTAAATTAGTGAAATTAATCAAGTACAATACTTTTGATAATCAGCTTTTTCTTTTCCATGTGTTAGGTTGTTCCACGTTTCTAGGCCTAGCCCGGTGTGTTTTATGACTGTAAGTACTTATAAAGTCCTATAATATAATGTAGCTTAGTTTAATACATCGTATCAAAGAGAAAACTTTTGCCTCTAGAAAATTAAATTGGGTTTTAGGTTTATAGGTAGGGTGCTAACTCCTTTCTTGCATTATCTTGTCATTTGGGTTTGGCCTTAGAAATGTGGATAGGAGGGAGTGGACACTAAGAAATCTTAATATTCTCTCCAAACTCCCAACTGCATTTGGGTTTGTGGTTGGAATTTGTGAAACAATTTCTTTTGAGGTGAGATGAGCCCCAGGCCCTGACTTGGCAATGATATTGAACACATTTAGCTCAATTGCAGCTCTCAGAGCCATTTGAATGGTGATGGAATTTGCCAAACCCCAAGCTGAGATATAGTTTTCAAAACTTGTTTGGGTTTCCATGTTTTTGGGTTGTTTCTAGTTCTAGCTAGCTATCCCCTTCGGCTCTTTTATGGCTCTGCTTAGCTTGGCTCTTGGGCACTTACTTATATATCATGGGCCATGGCTTAATATATACATGATATATAAAAGTTATTAAAAAGTCTATACACAAAAAAGGAAAATACAAGTTTAAAAAATTAAATAAAAATGTGACTGGACGTACTCTACGATTTAGGGATTTAATGCTTAGAGTTTAGCTAGGGGTTTCCTATTTATGATATTCAAAAAAGTTGGCCGGGTTTTACGGATTATCTTGGACCATTATCAACTTATATTTTTAAGTCCTAAATAAACATAATTTTGTTTGTAATTTACTCTTTTGTGATTTAATTAGGTGAATTTTTGTACCATGCATCACGTGAAAAATGTATTCCAAATTCATACAAAACACATTCCTTAATTAATTTACCGTGACCACTGAGTGAATGTACAGCTAATGTTGAGAATCTAGATAGCAACTATATAGTGTACAACTAATGCCTATAGTCTTTTTTTTTTGTTGGTCCGAACTAATGCTTATACTCTAGATAGAGACTATAGAAACTAATGGCTATTGATAGCAACTATGTAGTGTACAAATAATGACTAGATTAATCTAGCTAGTAATTAACTATTAAAGACAAAATAGGCTTCTACAAGAGTTCTTTTTATGACTAGATTAATCTAGCTAGCAATTAACTATTAAAGACAAAATAGGCTTCTACAAGAGTTCTTTTGCGCCTTTGCTTCTAGTTGTGATCCCCCCCTCTACTCCCTCTATCTATATGGTCCCTCCACCTCTACCATTTGTCAAAATTAATATTAATTGGTGGTGCCACCAATTGATCTTGTTTTGGCAATAGACCTCCAATCTATTTGGAGTTTGTGTTGAATACGAATGGCTTGCCTTGCCCACCTGTTACTCTTGCAGATCGATGCTGCGTTTTAGTGTTTTTGTTGTTTTCTTGTGTTGTAGTTAGTAATATTATGGTGTTTTTTTTTTCTTTGTTTTTGCTATTGGGTTGGTTTTCTTTTGGAAGTCATGGACCATATTTGTATGACTGGAGGTTAATTAGGAGCCAAGGAATCAGAATTAGGAAATGCATTACATCACTGCATGCATGCCTGCAGGACATAATTAAATTTCTGCAGTAACTGGACCTGACTAGCTAGACGTAAGTTGTACGAGTATGTGCACGTGTTGATTTTTTTGGGCCCTCCCACTCTGTACCATTTTCTTACAATCTTAATTACCGCTTACCAAATACCAAACTACCAAATCATAATTTTACTATTAGAATCAAATGGAACCATCAATTAATTATCCTAACTCGAAATTGGAAAAATGATTCTAAGGTAAACTACTGAAAGAGTTCTTTTTCCTTTTTTTTTTCAAATTGAAACTATTGAGAAGTCATTGATAACCTTTTCACACGGTCAAAAAATTTCTACACTTTTTTTTTTCTAATTTTTAAGGAGAAAATCCCTTTAAATTCACGGCAAAATTCAACTAACGCTCATTCCGATCATTTTTTTCTTGTGTAATTGCAGTGTAGTTAATATAGTGACCGTAAAAGTGCAATTATAATCATTTTTTGTGGAAGAATTATGAGTTTTTAATATACAATTTATAGTATTTATGGTTATATAAGTAAAAATAAATTAATGTAATTGTACCCTAAAAATAAATTAATGTAATTGTAGTCTAGTTTTTATGGTTACACAATCACAAGATAGTTAAGTTAAAGAACATATTAATGCAATTAGGTACAGACCAAACCACGGGAACCAATAAATTCTACATTAATTCTTATGAGAGTCATGGTGAAGAAAACATGATTTACCCACCATATTAACTGTTACAATAGATTATTCGTGCTCTTTACCAATTTATGGATTATTTTGGACTGCTTTGGTGTTTGGGCAAGCTTGTTTTTTATTGCCGACTCAACGACTCAACATACATGGAGTTAGCTTGAAAAGTTGAAATTGTTTCTAATATAATGATAACACGTAAAATAGTATAAAAAATGTGGTATAAAAATATTGTACAAATATTATTATTGCAATAGTAACTCAAAGACGCGATTCAATTGGTATAGTATAGGGGTGCATGTAGTAATTAGTATATATACTTAAAGACTTGAACACAATATTAAATGGTTACAATTTTTTGGTTGTAGTGACCTTCGAACACGGAAGGAAGGATTGGGGCACACTGGCCTTAGCCACCCCCTCTATTATTTTTTTTTGGCCACTAGCCAGCCACTTTCTCTGTTAATTAATTAAATGATTATAATTTGATTAAAGTGAAGACATATTAATTGCTAGAAATTGTAGATTACATAATTGATCCTATCACAATAATAAGAGTGCAATGTAATTTATCACAATATAGCCCAACCGAAATAAGTTTTATTTCTCATTCATACGTACATATAATATAAATCACGAAAGAGTAAACTTATTATTAAAGACCTAAGGACAATATACGTAAGCATACGCATATATGCAATAATATTATTATTACTGTATTATTGCTATTATTATTATCATCAGATCAGACTGATTTAGACTGTTTTGTTGTACATATGTCTTGCTCGATCACCGGAGTTTATTCTTGAGAAACTCAATAATATAACAGCCATGTGAAATTGGACAAAGCTTTGTTTCGACAAAACCGACAGCTCTTGCGAGGTTATAAAATTCAGTTGTGGTTCGTTCTTTACCACCATAATAATTCATCATGAAGATGTCTAATGATATTATGTTGGATGATTCTGCATTATTCTCCAACACTTCTGGAATTGCAAATTCCACTACTATCAGCTTCCCAGTTTTTGGTAATGCCTTCCAACAGTTTCTCAATAACTTCTTGCACTGATCATCATCCCAGTTATGGAGCACCCACTGCAATTGCAACCATATAGATTAATTAGCTAATTAAGCTGCATGCATGCATACAAATTATTAGCTGGTGTAATTTTATTTATATTTGAACTATATATGGTATTTTGATTTATTGAAAAAGATCGAGAACGAATTAATTAAATTAACCAACCTTCAACATAATTGTTTGTGCATTTGGTATTGACTGAAACATATCTCCACTAACATGCTTCACACCTGCACATGTATATATTGGTTACACGTACAATATCGATCAACGCCGAAAACATAATTAAAGTAATGGATGGATCGAATGATCGATCATATATTTCAGTGTACATGAGATGATAGATACCTTTGTAGTTAGGAGCCTGAGCAACAACACTAGCCATATCGAAGTTAATTCCATGGATGTGGGGATGGATAGATACAATTTTGGCAAGCCAAGAACCAGTGCCACCCCCTACATCCATCAATTCTTTCACTTCTTGGAAACCTTTATAAACCTCAATCCCCTTCTCGAAAAACAGGATAGAGGAAGTGACCATAGCCTCATGAAACAATCGACCCAGCTCAGGTCTGGTGGACATATGCTCATACATGTTCACTCCATAGGCCTTATAGAAAGGTAAGCACCCCTCTTCAAGCACTGTGTCTTTCAGCATGTGGAGGCTCTTCACATGCTCCATTCCAGACCCCAACATTACTATTGGGGATAAAGAAAATCCATTTTCATTTGGCACCAAGCAAAGTGTGTCGTTTGTTAGGCCATATCTCCTTTCTTGCACTGTCTTGTCTTTTGGGCATGGCCTTAGAGATGTGGATAGGAGGGAGTGGACACTAAGAAACCTTAATATTCTCTCCAAACTCTTCACTGCATTTGGGTTTGTGGTTGCAATTTTGGAAACAATTTCTTCTGAAGTGAGCTGAGCTCCAGGCCCCGATTTGGAAATGATATTGAACACATTTAGCTCGATTGCGGCTCTTAGAACCATTTGAATGGTGATGGAATTTGCCACACGCCAAGATGAAATATAATTTTCTAAACTAATTCCCTGGTTTTCCATGTTTTTGGTTGTTCTAGTTCTTGCTATAGCTAGCTTTGGTTCTGTGATTGCTCTCCTTAGCTTGTCTCTCAGGCACCATATATATATATATAAAGCCCTTTCAAGTGTGGGATCCCATATTTATGGGATTCCTCATGGTAGCCTGTTTTAGAGGGTATTTAAATAATCCCTAATGTTTATTTTTTAAGTTTATATTCAAATATCATCCTTGTAAAAAATTAAGTAAATCGAAAACCTTTAAGCTATTAAACTTTGATCAAATAAATAAACAAGCAAAATATTTCGATAAACACTTGAAATTATGATTATTTAATCAACGGCCAAATGGTCTCCGATTAATCTAATTTTTTCAAGCACGATCTTTCAATGGGAACCAAAAAATTAGATGGTTC
>QANT01006023.1:0-30256 GCA_003254885.1 Purshia tridentata | reverse complement strand
AAAAATGCCTAAAAGCCCGCAAGACCCAAGCCCGACGGACGGGCCTTGGGCTTGTGTATTTAAGGCCAAGCTCGGCCCGGCCCGGCCCGAAAATCTTATTGGGCTCTTCTTATCCAAGCCCGAGCCCAGCCCGAGCTTGAAAAATTAGGGTCGGGCTCGCCGACCCCTACATTCCACTAAACTTGTGAACTCATAAATGAAAATAACAAAATCCATCATCTTAATTTGTAGTAATTAAATAGTATAACAGAGGTCTTTGTTTTATTTTTCTTTTTATCAATTGCATATCAATTATCATTATATAAATTGGGTAATGACTAATGTTTGAGTTTGGAGTAGATATATAACTAGTATTTAATTTTTTTTGGAAAAAAATGGGGTGGGCTCCAGCCCATGCATTAGGTCCGTGTCCCTGCCTGTGCATTAAGTGTATCTTTACACCACCGATTAATTGTTCGATTGTTGTTTACGAGGTCTCGATTATTTATATAGACCACTTCTTATTCCATTTCTGAAAATTTGATGATCTATAAATCGTCCCTAACAATCAGCTCATGTTTGAGCACAGTGGCAACTACAGTGCAATTTTTTTTCATTATCATTTTCTAGTAATTCAATAATTTTGGTTAATTATGATTTATTTGAGTATATTTAAATATGATTTAGTATATTTTAAAAGATATGTGGGTTTAAGATTTAGAATTAATACTTTTTGTTAGAGATATATAGTGAAACTGTAGTTTTATAATTGTAATTGTAATTGCAGTTTGCAGTTGCTCTGCCAATTTTGTTCTTGTGTGCTTGGACCAATTTGTAATGGAATAACTTAGTAGTGAAGAAAACTTTTAAAACATTCAAAAAAGAGTTTCAGGAAGCAATGTGAATCATTTTTTTTAAAGCAAATTGAGACTATTATTTAGAAAAGGCAAACAAATAGTAGTCAAACATTCCATCCATTAAAAACCATACACAACTTCTTGAGAATTAAACAATGATTTTGGCTTTGTCTGTATCTTTGCTGAGAAACCTTTTTTCCCTTTTTCTTTTCCCTTTGATTTATCAATTCTCGTGGATGGTGTTGTTTGTTTTGCTGAGAAATGTACGGGAAAGAGGAGTTATGGTTGTTTGTTTGTTCTCTCCTCGATCGATTTCTTTGTTACAAATTTACAATCATGGATCTAACATATACCCAAGTTAGGAAATGACAACTTTGTTGGGGGATAGAAAAAAAATTGAAGAGTGGGTATAGTCTGCAATTGGGGGTACAAATGGAATTTCTCTTGATTGTTTTGCTAAGAAAGTGTTTCTGACTTCTTCTTGGTCTGGCACTCGGCTACAACTTTTTCAAAACCATAATGTTACAAGGTTGAAAGTTTGAATCGCAATTATGCAATCAGGTCCCCTCAAATGAGTTGTACAAGTTTACTACCACAGTAAAATGAACCAACTTATTAAGAAAGCAAAAGCAAATAATTTGTTGCCAATTGTCAAACAGGCTTTCACTTTTTAGCAAACCGAAAGCAAAATTCTTTTTTTTTTTTAATTTTATTTATTGAATGAGAGGTTTCATTAATGCAAATTAAGGAATGAGATTATGGGAATTAGGAACAACAAGCCAATCCGGCATAAATTACAAACCAAAACAAGCAAGTGAACTGTAATGTTACAAAACAAAGATCAAACTCCATAGACCACAAAGAAGATTGAGATCGCCATTGAATGCAGATCCTTGACCTTGAAGACTAGATAACAAATTCAAAGACAAATGAACAAAACATACATCCAAAGGGAGCTCAATCCCGTGACAGCGCAATATCTATAGGTTGACAGGAGACAATGCAGCCAAGAAGAAGGAGTGAGACCTTCAATTTTTGCAAACTTTTAATTGGGATTAAATTTCAAGAATTTTGAGAATTTATTTGAGAATTAAAAGATTTTGGGTTAATTTTTAATTTTTGTTTTAAAAATTTGTTGACCCAAAGGTTGACCTTTTGAGTTAATGGACTTATGTTTTTAATTTTGGGCCCATTGGAAAGGTTTCGAGCGTAGGAGTCCATAGATGCAAAGTGTTCGTGAATTAGAACTACGATTTGAATTTTACGAGCGTGTGAAGTGAGAGACAATTTTGTAAAATTTCAAAAGAGATATTTTTAAAGCCAAAGTCGGCTTTTGATTTTAAATACTCTCACATGTCACTCTTTTCCTATTTAGAACTCTCTCCCTTCTCTTGCAAATTCTCCTCTATGCGAAGCTCTCACTTTAGCGTATCTGCTACTAGAGCTCCATTGATGAACAAAAGAAGGTACGACTCTATTATTGTTCATATTTTGTATTCCATATATGCATATAATCGTACCTAGGTTATGGGTTTGAAGAGAAAATTTTTAATTTTTACTTTCTGTGGTGTTTCCTCTAATATTTGATATTATGATCATTTACATGTCAATATTTCTAACCAAGAGAGCATCAGGGGAGAGGACAGAGAAATGAGAATTAAATTCTAATTTTTTGGGTTTGGGTTTGGGTTTGGGGCATAAAAAAAACAAAAATAATTACACATTGACTAAAAAAAAAGTTACACGTTCACAAACAAAACAGCTACACCTTCATTAAAAAAAAGTTACACCTTTATTAAATAAACAGTTACACCTTTACTGAAATACAGTTACACTGGACGTGTTAGAATGCGTCAAAGCGTGTCAGACCGCGCGTCAGAATTCATCAAAAGAGTAAAAAAGATATTGTAATTTTTAGGAGATTTTGAGAGAGTTTCTAGATAGGTGGGAATTTAGACAAATTTTTTAGGTAGTTAGGAGGTTTAANAAAAAAAAAAAAAAAAAAAAGGTATTTCTGAAATTGAAAAAACATAAATAAAATTTTTATTAAAATTAAAAACAAATAAAAAAGGTATAATTGGAATTCTAAAAAAGAAAAAGTCAACTTTAGATAGTTGTAGGTTGACTACGGGGTTTTCGAAAATATTAAGTGTATTATTGGGGGTTTTGGGAGAGTTTGATTTTGAGTGGGGGTTATGAGAGAATCAATCTCTAACTAGGGGGTTTATAAATATTTACACCCAACCTCATGCCCATCTCTCTCTTCTAGCTTCTTCCTCTATATTTCTCCTCATATCCCCACACCTACAGACTCCCCTCTCCCCCCAAATAACCACACCCAAATCAAGGCTGGTCTATGCTTAAGCACCCTTGGCAATATGTTGATTTACCAAATGGCCCTTTGAGATATATAGATCTTGTATGTTTTGTATATAGATCTATATAGATCTTATATAGATCTTGTAAGTTAATTTGGTTCTAGCTGCTATGTAAATGGCACAAGTCAGCATGTCCACCCGAGGAGGAGAAGCAGTGAGGTGTGATAGAAGTAGGTGAAGGCCTTCTAAGTTAACTTGATTTAAAAATAAATAGAATTTTAATTAATATCTCTAATTTATTAAAGTAGAAAGAATTAATGAGGGTACAACTGAAAAAATATATAATAGAATTTTTTATGCATTTATAACACAGTTTTGTGTGTTTTTAAGGACATGTGGCACAAGAAGAACAGAGAAGGTAAATGAAGAAGACAATTAGAGAAAGCAAATAGTATTGTCCTAAAAAATAATCTTTGTCATCTATTTAACCTTGAAATTTTTTAATTAAAAATGAAGAAATATGATATTTTTGTCTTATATTAATGCTTTAGCATTTAGATTGGAAATGCTTAATCTTAACCAATAGATAAAGCAATGTCGTACACTTACTAAGTTTATTTACAATTTTGTGTTAAATTATGTGACCATATTTTGTTTATTTATATTCAAACAACTTTCTAGAAAAGTAATAGAAGGGCAAAAAAGTATATTAACAAAATTAATATTTTAAAATAAATTAAGTATTGGGTGGGCCATTGACTAGAATGTAATTTTTCAAAATATATCATTGACTATTATGGGCAATAATTGTAATATCGATAATTTCGGTGAAATTTTTCCGAAATTATCTTTTTTTTAGGGTGCCGAAACGAAATTGCAACTCCATCTCTTTTTCATTTAACTTTACGTAATTTCGCCGAAATTTCAATTGGGTTTGGGTTTTGGGAGGAGATGAGGCTGGCCGAAGCTGGGTTTTTAGTGGGTTCGTAGGCAGGGGGCTAGGAGATCAAGAGAGATGAGATGAGGAGGAAGATAGAGCTCAAAGAGGTGATTGATCGAGCTTGAGATCCTTATTTTGCCTAGCTCACCAAAACAGATCTGGGACTGGGAGAAAGAGAGAGAGGCATGGGGAAGGGGGAATGGAATTGGGGAAGTGAGGAAGTTGGGAAGAAAGAAAGGAAAAAGAAAAAAGAGAGAAAAAAAGAAAAAAAGAAAGAGAGAACCAGGAGGAGGCGTGCGCAACAGGCTGGGGGAAGTTTGGGAAAGTGGGAAGGGAAGAAAGGAAGGGGGAAGGAAATTGAACCAGCAAGCTACCTGGGAAAGTGGGAAGAAAAAAGAAAGGAAGGAAAGGAAAAAAAGGGAAAATAAAAAAGGAAAAAAAGAGAGAAGGGGCGTGAGGAGGAACAACGGCCAAAACAAGAGGAAGGAAAGAAGAGACAAAAAAAAAAAAAGGAAAAAGGGTTTAGGATTGATTGGGGTTTGGGCCTTGGGAATTTGAAAAGAATAAAAAAGGTTTGGGGTTTTGTTTGGCCTTTTGGCTTTAGGGTTTCATTTGAAAATTGATTTGGCTATTTGGTTTTGAGGTTTCGTTTAGTTGTTTTTAAACTTTAAACTCTAATACATTTCTAAATAAAAAATAATCAAAAATATTCTAAAGGACTTAAATCCTAATATCCTATATCATATCCTAAAGAATATAGAATATATAAAGTTTAGTGTAATTCATCTTATATTCACTTTATATCACATTTTTTAAACAGAATTTACCTCTAACGCGTATTATATTCACTTATATTACATGAAACCTATAATATGATTTGGTTCCTTCAATGGTTTTTATAAATATAGTTTAATATGTTAAATAAGCATATAGTAAAATTTCATTCAAAATTTCCGTCGAAATTTCCGTTGAAATTTCCATTGAAATTTCCAGCAAACTCAAAATTACACCCCTTGACTAGAGTACATATTTTGGTTTTATTAAGAATTTAAATTATATGAAATTTGTAAGTAGTGGTAAGTTGACTAGGGGTTTGGGGAAATGTTAAGTGTATATTTGGGAGTTTTGGGAGAGTTAGATTTTAGGTAGGGATTATGAGAGAATCAATCTCTACTTAAGGAGTTTATAAATATTTACATTTTTTATTTTTATGTATATTCTTTTTTAAATGGATACGAAATAGAAAGAAAAAGAACATGATTTGCAAAATTTATGAACTGAATTTTATTGTGTTTTAGATTTTGTAGATCTGAAATATGAGAAAAAGGAGATGATGAATTTATTAGATATGAAATTATATATTAACCTATTTGTAATTTAAAATATTTTGTTGATTTATTTGTAATTTTCTAAAATTTAAATTTCATGGGAATTGATGAGAAATTCAAAATTTTACTCCGTACCCAACCTTTGGGCAAATATCTATTGACACACCCCAATTTTTCTCACGAGTCACAACACATCCCAACCCTGTTCTTCTACTGTTTACCCCATGTTCACAGGTGTTGTCCCACGACTCCACCAGCTTCACCATCAAATTACATTCATCTTTCTCTTCTCAGACCAAAATTTAGAATGTTCTTCTTCTTCCTTCTATCTGATACAGTAAAATGATTTTGGCTGTCTGTTTGTTTGCTGATAAACCTTCTTTTCTTTTCCTTTTTTCCCTTTAATATCTCAATTCTCATGGATGGTGTTGTCTGTTTTACTAAGAAATATATGGGAAAGAGGAGTTATGGTTGTTGTTTGTCTCTCCTCAATCGATTTCCCTGTAACCAATTTACAATCATGGATTTGACATAAACCCACGTTAGAAAATGAAAACTTTCCAGTGGAAAAAAAAAAAAAATCAACAGTGGGTATAGTCAGCAATTGGGGGTACCAATAAGATTTCCCTTGATTGTATTGCTAAGAAAGTGTTTCCGACTTCTTGTTGGTTTGGCCACTAAGATAGAACTTTTTCAAAACCATAAGGCCACGTTTGATGCATATAATTAAATTGGATAGGATAATGGTTAAATTCATGTGTTCAATTAAAAGTTTCTAACTTGAAAGAAGAAGATGAGAAGATGATGAACTATCATAAGGAGAAACTTATTCATTTCAATCCCCTCAAAATTGGTGGGATTACTGGAGTTAACCCTTGTAAATAATCCGTCTTTTTCCTTCAAGTTATAAGATATCTTCCATATTCTTTCTTAAATATACATGAATTTAGTAATTATCAAATCTAATTCAATCTTATATATCAAATGAGGCCTAATATTATTGAATTGAAACTTTGAACCTGCAATAATGCAATCAAGTCGTCCTTACAAGAATTATACAAGTTTAGTATTACAGTAAAAGGAACTAATTGATTAAGAAAGCAAAAGCAGATAGCTGGTTGCCGATTGTCAATCATGCTTTTCACTTTTTAGAAAAGCAGAAAACAAAAGTCTTTTAAAAGTACTATCCGAAAATAAAAAAGCCATAAGTATATATGAAGTATAACCAAACAGTATTTTAAGCATCAGCTGCCTTCCAAATTTTATCGTATATACTGCAATCAGTAATACTAAGTTACCAATATGGTTGAGCTGGCAAAAATGAAAAAAATAAAACATTTATGACTCTGTGTTTGGTCCACTGTTTTAATGTTAGTAAATAATTGTAATTCAAATGTGCATCCCACACGCATAAGCTTTCTAGCTTCCACCAATTGATGACAAAAGAAAACAAAGAAATTGTTTTGATTTAAGAATAAGGTGCTTTCCCTTGCAGGTATTTGAATAGGGTCAAAGCTTGATTGCTCATCCTGTATCAGCCAGAGTAGGTTCATTCTTCCAATTGAGAATGAGATGGACTTTAACAAAGAATACAGGAAACCTGCTTCATCAGACTCCCTTTTACAGCAGAGAAAATGGCAACTACTTGATTCTAACCTCCCAACTGGTGGTTTTGCTCCTAGGGATATAAATAAAGAACAAGAAACGTCCTTCATCATAGTCCTTTTTACAGTGGAGCCAATGGCAACTGCTCGAATCTACCCTCCCAAGAGGTGGGTTTTCTCATTCTTTTGGTCTTAAGGCTGCAATTCAAGCTCTCATTGTCACTGTTTCTGAAGATCTCAAAACTTTCATAATCCATCTGTTGGAGAATACTGGTAGCTTACTCCTTCCTTTTGTGTATTATACAACAATATCACCTGATCTGGAACCAGGCATAAACTTGACAAAATGTTGGATGCAATGTTAACTAATGAAGTGGGCAGAAAGGCATTGACTACACAAGGGTCTGCATTGATGAGGGTGGCTGCAGGTGTGTATTCTGAAATACTTTCTCTTAAATCTATGAGGGAAGCTTCTTTAAGTTCTGGGGTGGCTTCTTTTCACCATGCTCCTATATTTGGGTTTATATGTGGACTGCTTGGGTGGAGATAGCAGTACTTCTCAAACAGCCTACATGTTTATTAACAATGAGAGACCTTATTTCTGCTGCAACAAGCCTCAATTTGGTAGGATCCCTTGGTACTGTACTGCAGCATCAGATTGCTCCTATTTTTGAAGCTTAACTGAATCAATGAAAGGACCGTTCAGTTGAGGAAGCATGCCAAACTGTTGCTTTGCTTGACATTGTGCAGGGTTGTCATGGCTACTTGTTTTCTAGACTATTCTGTTCTTGAAGTCCCAAATAAATGTATCAACTATATCAACTGGTGGAGCCTGCTTGAATTTTTTATTCTCCATAAGAAGCTGAAAACTTCGTCTTATAGGACACACTGGATGAACAATATGGTTGGCTCTATTGGTAAGCTTTATACCTTATGGGTGATTGCATTTTGTTTTTGAGGAAATACTTAATCCAAATATTTCTTTTCAGGATGTGGTGATTTATTGATTTCCCTGGTTTGCTATACATTTAAAGAAGAGACAACATAAATTTTATATCAATATTTAAGATTGATGAGATTAAATTGCAATAAGCAATTTAACCCTTTTCCTCTACGGATCTTGTTCTTGATGGACTTCAATGAAAACTTGCAAAGAAAGTAAATAGCGAATAAATGAAGGAAACAACACACCAAATTAACATGGTTCGGCAATTGCCTACGTCCACGGCGAGCACCCAATAGTTTCACTAACTTTGAGAAGAAATTACAATGATCACAATAATTCTATCTCTTTCCTTATGTCTTAATCTATCTCTCACACTTGAGTTTCTGTCTTTCTTCAGAACTTATGAAGACTTAAGAAACTCTCCTCTCCTTGATGTTAATCTTAGGGTTTTCTGAGTCTAAAGGACCTATTTATATCTTATAGGCTTTAGAATACAATTATGGATGAACTAGGAGTCATAAAATCTCGAAAAACTAGGAGAAACTCGAAATATGTTGCAAGCGCACGAATCAATTGTAATATAGATATGCAAAAACAAGGTCGTACCCACTGAGATTTGCTTTAGAAATTAACCTTTATCACCTATCTAAACCCTAATTAAAACTAGATAAAAGAATTAAATTAAAGACAAACTAAATTTGATTGGTCTAAACTGAAATTAAAAGACAAGTAAACAAAAATATAAAGTAAGGATTTAAGTTTGCAAACAGACTTTGGAATACTAGGGATTCAATTTCATCATAACAATCTACTTTCATGAATTAAGCTAATTTATATCCAAATTCACCAACTCAGGTTCTAGAGTTCGTTCCTCCTCTTGTATGATTATCCATGATATGTGGTTTTAATCAATTATTCAGAAAACATAATTTAACTATGATGTGTAGTCTAAATTATCTATTCCAAATCCATTAAGCATAAGAAGAATAAATAGGAACCAAGTAACATTAACATGATGTGTGTCGTGTTGTGATTAAATTACTCCAAGCAATTTAACCCTTCCTTCTACGGATCTTGTTCTAGATGAATTCGATGAAACTTGCAAAGAAAGTAAATAGCGAATAAATAAAGGAAACAACACACCAAATTAACGTGGTTCGGCAATCGCCTACGTCCACGGTGAGCACCCAATAGATTTCACTAACTTTGAGAAGGAATTACAATGATCACACAAATTCTCTCTCACTCTAGGTCTTAATCTATCTCTCACCCTGAGTTTCTGCCTTTCTTCAGAACTTATGAAGACTTGAGAAACTCTCCTCTCCTTTATGTTAATCTTCTTCTTCTTAGGGTTTTCTGAGTCTAAAGAACCTATTTATACTCATAGGCTTTAGAATACAATTAGGGATGAACTAGGAATCATAAAACCTCCTAAAACTAGGAGAAACTCGGAATGACCATGTGTAGGACTGATCCCACGGCCATGGGATCGGTCCCACAGTGAGCATGACACTCCCTAGGACGTGTAGGACCGGTCCTACAGTGGGTATGACACAAAACACCCGTAAAACACCCCAGAGGACCGGTCCTCTCAAGCCTAGGACCGGTCCTCCAGAGGCTTCCTCTCCGAAAAGCCCCCAAAATGCCCGTGTAGGACCGGTCCTCAAGCCTTGGGACCGGTCCTCTGCGACACTCTTATGCGTTTTCGCCTTCCTTTGTCGTTCCACCTACCACGAACCTCTTCTAACCTTCCTAACTTCATCCAAACGTCCAAGGACACTTCCATGGACTCCCAAACCCCCTTTCAAGCGAGCCAAAAACACAACATGTCGATTATTACCCTTCCTTTCACTAGTTCAGTTAAGAATCATATGATGTGTATGTAAACTAACCAAGATATACTTATTCTAATGGTGATCAAGCATGAAAACAAGCATATATATTCAATTAAGCATAAGTGAATGGAACCAGAAAACTGAATCAATTAACCTGGATAATTAACTTAAAACATCAAATAGAATTGCTAGGCTACATTGAAACCCTAGTTATGGAGTTTATTTACACATTTTGAACATGGATACAAGCAAATTAATCTTGAAAGACATTTGAAATTCAAGCTTGAATAACGGGAACCCTTGGGAAACCAATTCTGATGTTGAACTGCTCTTTTAGGCCTCCTTGCTTGCTATTATTGTGTGGCTAAGCTCCAAAAACGAGTTTTCTTTTAATGGCTTGTGTAAGGATCCTTTTGTGGCCTTTTTCTCTTCCTTTTATAGTGTACAAATAGGGTTTTAGGGCTACTGAAATAATTCCTAAAGCTCACACCAAAAACCAGCCCATTAAGGATTCCTTATGCTTGTAGGAAAAGGTTTCCTCAATCAATTCTACCTCCAGCTGTCATAAGGAGACAAAATCAACTTAGGAACTCCATTAAATCAGCTATTAGGCCTTATTTAACTTTCCTAAATCACAAAACACATCCAAGAAGCATAAATTTCCGATTTGGTAACTTTCCCTTTTTGGTTCTTCAATTTTTGCACAAATTTCCTGATCTGACCAATTGACGCTTAAATCAACATATCTTCCTCTAGAAAATTCGGAATCGAGATATGTAAAATTCTCTAGAAAGGTAACTTCCAAGGCTTTCCAATCATATAAGGCTCAACACTTAATTCCTTTTCAGATGGTACAGTTTAATCTGAAAAGTTGACTATCTCCCAAGACCAATTTCACAAGTTTTCCATGCTTCATAACTCTAAATGTATTCATTAAGCTTCTAGAATTAAATTACTGAAAACTAAACAAAAGAAGACTAAAATGCACAAGTTTAACTCAAAAACAAAGCAATAAACTAAAAAAGAGAGGTGTAAAATGAATGCAATTTTCATAGTTATCAATATTCACATGTAGGACCTGTTCTCAAGCCATGGGATCGGTCCCACAAGAAGCATAACAATTTGGGAACCAGAGGATTGGTCCTCCTAGGAAGAGGACCGATCCTCCAGCAGCTCGACGCCTGAGAAACCTCAAAATGCCTGCGTAGTACCGGTCCTCAAGCCATGGTATTGGTCCTCTAGGACCTCTTTGAGGGTTTTCCTCCTTAATGCTAGAAAAATATGAAGAAAGCTGGCTTGTCAAGGAACTACTTTTGATATTTGAAATGATGGTTCGTACAACTGTATGTCCATATTAGAAGGTTTTGTTAATGTTTTATATCCGAAAGTATTAAGGATGTTGTACATAGCCTTCCATGCACTTGCAAGGAAACCTATATGCTCAAGTCTAAAAAGTGCTAACAAGATATGAACTTTCAACTGTATCTCTATAATCTATAGTGTTTCTTCAAGGTCTGAAACTTATTTGGCATATCAAAAACACGTTTGTATGGCTATATAAATTTTTTCTTTGACAATTGGTGATTACAGTAAAAGAAGACACAGCAGTAACCATTAATAGGGGCTCTGCATAAGTAAATGGGTCAAGTTTTGTCATATATCTGATCGGCTACAAATTTTTAAGAAATAATTCGATAAAACATGCAGTGATAGGGCGTATCCCATGCCTCCATTGCTAAGTATAGGCAGAGCCGCAGAGGCTTTTCATAAGATGTATCCCACTTAAGGCTACAACTATTGATTTCTGGTTGCATTTCAGTTTAATTAGCCATGTACTTGATGTTATCTTCACAAGGTGAATGAATTTTCCTCCAGAAGGTATTGTAGTAGTTATTCAAACTTAACTAGAAAATTAGTAAGCATTTTGTATTTCTTTAAAGCAGTATCCAGATAATGTCTTGCGCTTTTTTTTCTAGTATAAAACAGTAAAATACTCTTAAGATTATTTAGGGTTTAACTTTGAGCTAGATCTCTAGCAATATTCAAATTTGTTAAGGGTTGAGCTATCAGATTATCATAAGTCCAAAGAATCAAACAAACACCAGCACTAATTGAAGGAGAAAGCCAAGGCCAAATTGAGGGGACCAAAATTGTGGACCACTGAGGCAACTTGTTACTTTGCCTTTGAAGTATAGATATATATCAAAGTCATTTTCATCAATCACAACTATTACACGAGAATTATTCTGGAAACCAAAGCATTTGTTTTGTTCACAAATTTAATCAGCTGCTGAACCACAATTTAAGGATAAATAGCCAAGGCCAAATTGAGAGGACCACAATTGTCGACCACTGACACCATTGACCAAAAGCAAGAGCAGTATAGATATATATATATCAAAGTCATTTACATCGGTCACAACTATTACACAGAATTATTCTGGAAACCAAAGCATTTGTTTTGTTCATAAATTTAGTCAGCTGCTGAACCACAAATTTGAAGGCTAGTTATTATAACTTGCCCAAATTCAATTCTCCAAGAAACCCAGGTTAGACCCCAATTCACTACTTTCTATTTCGGTTTTAAACTTCTGTTTCTTTTCTAATTAATATTTTGATGATGATAACTGGATGCTTGTACAATACTAGTTATATGAATCTTACTCACTTGTATAGACTTGTTTAATTAAGTAGGCTCTAATGGCAATGATCACACAACAAACGTCATCAGCTTCTTCAAGTACTCCTCAATGGAAGTATGATGTATTTCTGAGTTTTAGAGGTGAGGACACCCGAAAGGGTTTTACAGACCACTTATACACTGCATTAGAGCAGCAAGGAATTATAACTTTCAAGGATGACCCTGAACTTCCCAAAGGGAGTTCTATTGCTCCAGAACTTTTGACTGCAATTGAAGAATCAAGATTTGCTCTCATTATTCTCTCAAGAAATTATGCATCATCAACATGGTGCTTGGATGAACTTTTAAAGATTCTTGAATGCATGGAAGCAAGACAAACAGTGATGCCAGTTTTCTATGATGTCGATCCCTCAAATGTACGAAAACAAACTGGGAGTTTCGCAGAAGCCTTCATTGAACATGAAAAAAGGTTTTGGGATGACACAGAGAAGGTGCAAAGGTGGAGATCAGCTTTAACGAAAGTGGCCAATTTCTCTGGGTGGAATTCAAATGACTGGTATGCATTCTTACTTCTTAATTTTCTCTTTCTTTCCATTGAAAAGGTTTTGAGAAAGTTAGAAACAAATTGGTTCAATGAATAAGGATTACTGGAAATAGAACCAATTGTAATTGTAGGGCCGGTTTAATTAGTGGAATCAATATGAATATTTTGAATATTGCATTACTTTAACAATAGTATATTTTGGTGTTTTTGATTATTTTACAATTCACATAGTTGGTCCAAAGGAAAACTGGTTATGCAACTAAAATAGTTGGCCCAGTAAATTGAGCTGAAGGCCAGTTCAAACAAGGCTCAACCCAATACATCTGGCAAAAAAAAAATTCAGTGCATCTGTAAAAAACCTAGTGCATATGTCAAAAATATCAGTGCATGCATCTGTAAAAAAAAAAACAAGAAGTAAATATGTGAAATCAGTGCATCTGTAAAAAAGCAAGTGTATCTGTAAAAATATAATTAGTGCATCTGTAAAAAATTTAGAAACTTTCATTTACACCAACTTATTCGGTTAGGTATTTTATATCAAATTTATTAGTGTTTGGTAGTTGGAGATAATTTAATAATTTTTTGTCTTCTATTTTGTTGTAGCTACGAGGCAAAGCTCATTAAAGATATTATCAAAGTTATATGGAAAAAATTGGGCCGTACATTATTTGGTAGTATGGAGAACCTTGTTGGAATTGATTCAAGATTGGAACCAATCAATATGCATTTAGGTGCAGGGGAGGATGATGTTCGCTTTATTGGTATATGGGGAATGGGTGGAATTGGTAAGACAACTGTTGCCAAAGTTGTTTATGAGAGAATATGTCACGAGTTTGCAGTTAGTTTCTTTCTTACTGATGTTAGAAATTCTGTTGAAAAAAGTGGCCTAGTTAACCTACAAAAGCAAGTTCTTTCTGGGATATGGATGAAAAAGGATGCCATATTGGACCTTGATCAAGGAGCAACAATAATAAGTAGGTTTTTATGTCGCAAAAAGGTTCTTCTCATTCTTGATGATGTGAATCATTTGGACCATTTAAAATATTTGGCTGGAAATCAAAAGTGGTTTGGTCTTGGGAGTAGAGTTCTCATTACAACCAGAAATGAGCATTTGTTAGTTGAACATGGAGTGGGGAGAAGACTGAAGGTCCAGGGCCTACATAATGATGAGGCTCTTCAGCTTTTTAGTTTGAGTGCCTTTAAAAAAAATAACCCAGAACAAAATTATCTTGTTTCGTCTAAGCGTGTTGTGAACTATGCCAGTGGTCTTCCATTAGCTCTTAAAGTCTTGGGATCTTTTCTGTGTGGAAGAAGCTTATGTGAATGGTATAGCACACTGAGAAAACTAGGAAAAGTTTGTAACTCGGAAATTTTTAACATACTTAAAATAAGTTATGATTATCTAGAAGAGGGCGAGAAACAAATATTCCTTGATATAGCATGTTTCTTTAATGGGGAGGATAAAGATCGAGTAGTAAAAATACTAACTGCATGTGATCTTTCTGCAATTATTGGAATAAAAATCCTCATTGAGAGATCTCTCCTAAATATTTTTCATGGAAGAGTATGGATGCATGATTCTCTACAAGAAATGGGTCGGGAAATTGTTCGCCGAGAATCTCCTATTGAGCCTGGCAAGCGTAGTAGATTGTGGCTACGTGAAGATGTCAATTACGTCTTAAGCACAAATACGGTAAGAGGTTTAATTAGTACAAGGATAATTTTAGTTAACAAGATACTCTATGACCCCTTCTTCTTAAGGTATATGCATGAGCTTCACTATTTCATGTTTATATTCATGTTTATTAGGGAACGAATGCAATAGAAGGCATATCATTTTCGCATTTAACTAATGAGCAAGGAGCAAAGATGGTTGCCAATGCTAAATCCTTTTTAACGATGAACAAATTGAGATATCTGAAGATTAATAATGTGGACCTCCCCAATGGCCTTGAATATCTCCCCAGTAGTTTACGGATTCTTAAATGGATCGGATATCCGTTGAAATCTTTCCCATCACATTTGAACCTAGAGAAGCTACTCGAGCTTGAAATGTGTCACAGTTGCATTAAACATTTTCAGATTGGAAGACAGGTATCATATTACTTATTTTATCTTTTATTACCTACAAAAATTGTTGAATCATGGCTTAAAAGTATCATTTTCAACTCATATTTCTATGTTTTTACTTGACAGCCTTTGTACAATTTGAAAACCATTAATCTCAGCCACTCTCTGAATCTTGTCATCACTCCAAACTTTAGAGGTATGCCCTATGTTGAGCTTCTGATTCTTGAAGGTTGTACACAACTTTGTGAGGTTGACCCGTCAATTCAAGTGCTTGAAAGACTTACTTTGATGAACTTGAAATATTGCAAAAATCTTGTGCGTCTTCCAAGTAGTGTACATGGCTTAAAATCTCTCAAAGTTCTTAAGCTTTCTGGTTGCTCAAGGCTTGACAAACTGCCGGAAGAGTTGGGCCATGTTGAGTGTTTGGAGGGGCTTGATGCGAGTGGAACTGCCATAAGAGAACTACCTTCCTCAATTGGAATGCTTCAACGACTTACTTTCATGAAATTGAAAGATTGCAAATATCTTGTGTGCCTTCCAAGAAGTGCATATGGCTTAAAATCTCTCAAATTTCTTAATCTTTCTGGTTGCTCAGAGCTTGACAAACTGCTGGAAGAGTTGGGTCATGCAGAGTGTTTCGAGGAGCTTGATATGAGTGAGACTACTAAAAGAGAACTACCTTCCTCTATTGGTTCTTTTGACAAATCTGAAGATTCAGTTTCTCATGGATGTCAAGTGGTTCGGGGATCTTTCAATAAGTCATTGCCTTTTGGATCTATGAAAAGGGTGAATACAGAGCCAATGAGTTTTCAGTTGCCGTTATCTGGTCTTTGTAGTTTAATATACCTAAACCTGAGTAACTGCAATTTTGGGGAAAGAGCATTTCCCAACGACATTATTTGCTTACGCTCTTTGGTGGCATTGAATCTGAGTGGAAATAATTTTGTTAGTCTTCCTTCAAGCATCCGATCACTTTTTAAGCTTGAGATGATTAACTTGCAGAATTGTACAAGACTTCTAGAGTTGTCAGGCCTTCCATCAAAGAGTGAATTGTATGTAAGGTTAGATGGTTGTTCTTCACTGGAAAGGTTTGATGCAGCCAAATTCAATAAAGTGGAGAACAATTTGATCAATTGCTTCAATATAAATGACATAGCATTTGAAATGCTGAAGGCGTTCCTTCGTCAGGTGAGTGCTCCTTAGACATCTCTTCTGTGGGCATGCGTTTTTGTACAATACATATTAACAACCTAACTTTTATTGCACAGGGGATCAATAACGCAAAAAAGGATATTCGCACAGTAGGTCCGGGAAGTGAAATTCCTGAGTGGTTCAGCCATCAAAGTGTTGGGGATTCAGTAAGTGTAGAGCTACCTCCAAATTGGAATAATAGTGGGTTTATGGGATATGTTTTGTGTGTTGTATTTGAACTCCATGAGCATCATCCGTTTGATCATGGCAGACATCGTCTTGCATGTAACCTAAAACCTGATGGAATAAGACCAGCATTTAGCTTACGGCCTCGATTGCGCTTTAGTGAAGAATTTTGCCGGGAGTCAGATCACCATTGGCTGTTCTATGTATACAATAAGGACTTCTTTGGTACAAAGTGGCAGAACAGTTGCAGTAAGATTGAGTTCGTCTTTGAAACCAAGAGGCCAGGTCTGAAGGTAAAGAAGTGCGGGGTCCATCTGATATATGAGCAAGATGTGCAAGAGTTGAATCAAATAATGAGGCAATCCAGCAGTAGCATTTCTCCAGAAACATTGAGGCAGAGGCAGAGCAATGATAGGATTTCAGAGGAGTTTGACAACACATCAGCGGCAGCTGCATCAACATCAGCATCAGGTAGCATTAATACCACCAAACGAGACCTTGAACGATATGACTATGATGGATGGTGCTTGCCGGCGCAGCAGCTAATCCTATTCTTGTTTGGGAGAATACGTCATTGTCTTGGATTTTAAAATCTGCAGCTGTATCTGTATGTAGGTTATGTATTTTTCAATAGAGTCATTTCTCGATTTTATTGGTGTGAAAAAAATGAATAACTTGACCTTCATGAAATGTTGCGAATATAATCTTCAATCTTGATTTTTATACAGTGTAGCTACAAGATATGTTAGCGAAGTAGGTACATTTGTTTTGGACAGTGAATGCATATAACTGGACTTGGGCTTCCAAAGTGCTCTTTTTGTGTTATTAGAATAAAAAAAAAAAATGTATATTACTCAATGAATTTAAGATACATTGGCGTTCTATATAAATGGCCTTAACCAACTAACTGGATTCTAATCAAACAATAACAAGCAGATACTAAAACATCTTGACACATATCACTAAGTTGGTAAGCTCTGATTGAATGCTTTCCTAAGTGATGGTTCCTACTTCACCTCCGTAATTTGAACATCATCCAATGGTTTGGATGATACCATGTGCTGTAAATTATTAATAACTCTTGAAAATATATATTAATTTATCTTCAAATTGAGATTTTATAACTTTAAGAAAAGATTACCTGTGCACAAGGACGGACCTAGGAATTGAAAATAGGGTGGGCTAAAATTAAAGATTGTCAATTTTGAGAGAAATGGTTAGTTGGAGTTTGGTGTCGCGAAGCGGCGGCAATGTTTTTAGACATCTAGGATCTCTAAAGGTCATGATCTGTTTAATGCTTCTAGGATATTACCTTAAATGACATGAACTTTGGAATTAGATTGTCAAAGTCAACGATCAAGGCCTTATTGGCCGTAAAAAAAAAAAAAGAAAAAAAAAGAAAAAAAAAATCAAGGCCTTGAACATTTCACTAAACTTGTGAACTCGTAAGTGAAAATAACAAAATTCATATCCTAATTTGTAGTAATTAAATAGTATAACAGAGGTTTTTGTTTTATTTTTCTTTTTATCAATTGTATATCAATTACCATTATATAAATTGGGTAACAACTAATGTTTGAGTTTGGAGTAGATATATAACTAGTATTTAATTATTTTTTTGGAAAAAAAAGGGGTGGGCTCCAACCCATGCATTAGGTCCGTCCCTGCCTGTGCATTAAGCGTATCTTTACACCACCTATTAATTGTTCGATTGTTGTTTGTGAGGTCTCGATTATTTACATAGTCCACTTCTTATTCCATTTCTGAAAATTTGATGATCTATAAATCATCCCTAACAATCAACTTATGTTTGAGCACAGTGGCAACTACAATGCAATTTGTTTTCACTATCTTTTTCTGGTATCTCAATATTTTTGGGTTAATTATTATTTATTTGAATATATTTAAATATGATTTAGTATATTTTAAAAGATATGTGGGTTTAATATTTAGAATTAATACTTTTTGTTAGAGATATATAGTGAAACTTAGTTTTGTAATTGTAATTGTAATTGTAATTGCAGTTTGCAGTTGCTCTGCCACTCTTGTTCTTGTGTGCTTGGACCAATTTGTAATGGAATAACTTAGCAGTTAAGAAAACTTTTAAAACATTCAAAAACAGAGTTCCAGGAAGCAATGTGAATCATATTTATTTTTATAGAGCAAATTGAGACTATTATTTAGAAAAGGCAAACAAATAGTAGTCAAACATTCCATCCATTAACAACCATACACAACTTCTTGAGAATTAAACAATGATTTTGGCTTTGTCTGTATCTTTGCTGAGAAACCTTTTTTCCCTTTTTCTTTTTCCTTTGATTTATCAATTCTCATGGATGGTGTTGTCTGTTTTTCTGAGAAATGAATGGGAAAGAGGAGTTATGGTTGTTTGCTTGTTCTCTCCTCGATCAATTTCTCTGTTACAAATTTACAATCATGGATCTAACACATACCCAAGTTAGGAAATGACAACTTTCTTGTGGGGGTAGAAAAAAAATTGAAGAGTGGGTATAGTCTGCAACTGGGGGTACAAATGGAATTTCTCTTGATTGTATTGCTAAGAAAGTGTTTCTGACTTCTTCTTGGTCTGGCACTCAGCTACAACTTTTTCAAAACCATAATGTTATAGGGTTGAAAGTTTGAATCCCAATTATGCAATCATGTCCTCCTCACATGAGTTATACAAGTTTACTACCACAGTAAAAGGAACCAACTTATTAAGAAAGGAAAAGCAGATAGCTTGTTGCCAATTGTCAAACAGGCCTTTCACTTTTCAGCAAACCGAAAGCAAAATTCTTTTTTTTTTTTAATTTTATTTATTGAATGAGAGGTTTCATTAATGTAAATTAGGGAATGAGATTTTGGGAATTGTGAACAACAAGCCATATTCGGCATAAATTACAAACCAAAACAAGCAAGTGAACTGTAATGTTACAAAACAAAGATCAAACTCCATAGACCACAAAGAAGATTGAGATGGCCATTGAATGCAGATCCTTGACCTTGAAGACTAGATAACAGATTCAAAGACAAATGAACAAAACATACATCCAAAGGGAGCTCAAGCCCGTGACAGCGCAATATCTATAGGCTGACGGGAGACAATGCAGCCAAGAAGAAGGAGTGAGACCTTGAATTTTTGCAAACTTTTATTTGGGGTTAAATTTCAAGAATTTTGAGAATTTATTTGAGAATTAAAAGATTTTGGGTTAATTTTTAATTTTTGTTTTAAAAATTTGTTTGACCCAAAGGTTGACCTCTTGAGTTAGTGGACTTATTTTTTTAACTTTGGGCCCATTGTAAAGGTTTCGAGCCTAGGAGTCCATAGGTGCAAATTGTTCGTAAATCAGAACTACGGTTCGAATTTTACGAGCGTGCGAAGTGAGAGACAATTTTGTAAAATTTCAAAAGAGATATTTTTAAAGCCAAAGTCGGCTTTTGATTTTAAATGCTCTCCCATGTTACTCTCTCCCATTTTAGAACTCTCTCTCTTCTCTCACAAATTCTCCTTTGTGCGAAGCTCTCACTTTAGCCTATCTGCCACCAAAGCTCCATTGATGAACAAAAAGAAGGTACGACTCTATTATTGTTCATATTTTGTATTCCATATATGCATATAATCGTATCTAGGTTATGGGTTTGATGAGAAAATTTTTAATTTTTACTTTCTGTGGCATTTTCTATAATATTTGATATTATGGTCATTTACATGTCAATATTTCTAACCAAGAGAGCATCGGGGGAGAGGAGAGGAAATGAGAATTAAATTCTGATTATTGGGGTTTGGTTTAATGTTTGGTGTTTTGGGGTTTAGGTTTGGGGTTTGGTATTTGGTGTTTGGGATTTGGGGTTTGGAGGCTAGTTTTTTTTTTAAGAAGAAAGCCCATAGCCAAATATATTATTGAATAGTTACATTGCGAGTGATAGTTGGAATAAGCCAAGAAGGACTATCCTCAACCCACACCACTTGATCAATACAATTATAACAGGCTAAGCAGTGAGCCAAGTTAGTGTGAGGAACATAAGCAATTGTAAAATGGGACAACATACCGAGCAAAGCTTGAATCTCAGGCAAAAAACCCCCATACTGATGAAAGTTGTCACAATCATTGGTTACCAAATGCACTGCTTCTAGCAAGTCACTCTCCAATTGAATCCGAAGAAAACCCCCATCCACAGCCAGACGAAGCCCATGAGTAATAGCATGAAGCTCCACCATGGTCGAGTCCACCAATCATGAAATCCCCAGCTAAATTCTAAATCACTGCCAACACCATCGACGTGTTGTTGAATATACCCAGTGCCATCCACATTTAATTTATAAAACCCTGGATCATGGGGTTTCCATCGTGCCCGTGGAAGTATAATTATGGGTAGCGGGGAAGTTTGACAGTTAATAAACTCTAGAAGAGGCTTCCACAATCGCATGGGTGGACCGAGTAATCTTTTCATGGACCCAAGAGTTTCGTTCATCCCATAAAAACCATGCAAGCGATCTAAAGAAGCCTATGAAAGACGAGTACACATTAGATCAAATAAGTCAATGAAATCCTGAACCTCCCAAAGACCCACCGTCCCTTGCAAACCCGAAGTTCTCCATACATTACGAGCCACTAGGCATCTCCAAAGAGCATGCATGACATCCTCATTTTCCCCATGGCACTAGCAGCACCAGGTAAGAACAGAAATGCCCTTACGAGCAAAGCCTTCAAGGCATGGGAGAGCATGACGCACTGCTCTCTAAAGAAAAAATTTGATCTTAGGAGGAACATTAAGCTTCCATAATTTTTTCCACAATAAGGGAGGAGAACTAGAGGATAAAGCACCAGCAGCTAGCGTGACCACGAACATAAGGTTTATATTTTATAATTTATATAAAACATATAATTTAACAGTTTTTTAAAATATATAATACATTTCTACATAAAAAACTAGGGAAAATTACCAAAATAGTCCACTTATTGTTCCATATATCTCGGTTTGGTCCATGAATTTTTTTCTTCTCCATTTTGATCCACGAATTATCTGCCATTTGCCATTTTGGTCCATTCCATTAAAATTTCATAAACAGCCGTTAAATAGAGGAAAAAATTCTCAATTTCCTGAGTTTTTCAATTTTTCTTCTTAATTTTGACCCAACTTTTAACCTATCAAATCTTAATCAAATTAACCAATCTTATACTAGTTTTCAAGCTATGAATATCCTCTTTACAATCATATAAAAAGTACCCAAAACAAAACTATAAAACTCTAGATAAATAATCACAAAGTAGGCTATTTGAAACTACAATTTTTCCATAAAATTTTCAAATTTTTGAATTTTCTTCCAATTGCAATTTCCTTCGAATTCAACACCTCCAATAAATTTCTTAGGCTACTAGAAACATGTTTAAAGTCTTCCAATCCAACACCAAATCTCAAACCAACCTAGAAATCAAAATCTCAATTAAAAACATAAAACCCTAAAATCAAAAAATTGACAAGTACACCCTAACCAGAATTTTTCCTTCAATTCACATTCATTTTCTAGGTTATTTGGGTCACAAAGAAGAGAATTGAAGGAGAATTCGGATTGAGGTGTACTTATTAATTTTTTCAGTTTTGGGGTTTTATGTTCTTAATTGATCAGATTTTGATTTCTAGGTTTTTTATGGTTGGGTGACGCATTGTGAGACTATAAACATGTTTCTAGTAGCCTAAAAAATTTATTTGAGGTGTCGAATTTGAAGAAAATTCGAAAGTTCAAAAACTTTATGAAAAAATTGCAGTTTCAAGTAGCCTACTTTGAGATTATTTATCTATAATTTTATAGTTTTGTTTTGAGTACTTTTTATATGGTTGTAAAGAGAATATTCATAGCTTAAAAACTAGTCTAAGATTGGTTAATTAGGTTAAGATTAGATAGATTAAAAGTTGGGTCAAAATTAAGAAGAATAACTGAAAAACTCGAGACGAAATTGACAATTTTTTCCTCCATTTAACGGCTATTTTTGAAATTTTAACGAAATAGACCAAAATGGCAAACGGCAGATAATTCATGGATCAAAATGGCGATGAAAAAAATTCAAGGACCAAACCGAAATATATGGAACAATAAGTGGATTGTTTTGGTGATTTTCTCAAAAAACTAATTAAAATACCCTAAACCCTAATATTATACCATGTTCCAAAACCTTATACCCTAAATTTTAAATCATATACCTTTATACCTTCAGACTATAATTCATAGTTGGTATATACTAATTTCTAAACCCTACATCCTGTATTTCATACTCTAAACCCTAAACCCTAAACCCTATTGTGTGTTTTAACAACAACAAAAATTAAAATATTAGCTTCAATTGCAATAAGGTATAATTAAGAACCTATAAAAATATATCATTCAATAATAAATATATGGTTCAATTGAAATATTTATGAAATAGTTAGCCTATATACCATCTCAGAATCTCAAAAACTGATATATAAAATATATATCATCATCTAAAATATAGCTAGGTTAATATTAATTTTAGAGTGACACTATTCCCACCCCTCATTCTTACTTTTCCACCCACCTTGTTTCCCCAACCTCCTTTAAATCTTAATAAAAAACTGTTAATCTACTCAACTCACCCCCATTATTCCAAAACTGCCCCTACCCTTTCTTCTTCCTTTATCCTTTCCCTTCTTCCCAAACCAAACCCTAACCCTACCCTAGAAAAAAAAAGAATAAAAAAGCTAACATGACAGAACTAAACAATTAATTTTGCACGAATTATACACAAATTACCAATTAACGAAGTTCTTAATTGTTATCCTAGTTAGCAGTCCCTAAAAAGTATTAATTTTTTACTTATAACAATCACCACATATCACTCATTTGTCGCATGGACATGTATATTCTAAATGGATTGGATAATAATATGGAGATTAAGAGCACCCGTTGTGCTTAATTTGATGAAGAATTAGGCATTCTAACTATGCTGAAGAATTTATTTGCAAAATTTTGATATTGAATATTGCAACTTTATTTTTTGTTTTTGTCATATTGCAATTTTAATCCATACATTTAAGATATTATGGTTTGAAATATGGAGCCACCTTTCAAGATAATTGAGAGGTGCTGGGAGTGCTGCAATATCATATCCATGACACCTTTAGGTTTCTTCAATTTTTTAGCATGCCCCTTTTTAGTTTTATTAAAAGGTTAAATTGTATTTTTTTTTTCCTTAAAAAAAAGGGTGGGAAAATAGGATTGGTGAGTGGGAATAGTACCATACTAATTTTACTATCTAAAATTTGTATAGAATATAAATGGGAAGAATAAGTTCATAAGAACTTGTTAGTTTGGTGGGTAAGGTGTAGCAAGCTTTGGTAGAGGTCTGATGTTCAAACAACATGTTGTTATCCTAGTTGTTTAAATTTTAATAGACTCGGTTCTTTTCGGCATACTAAGGTTCCAAAATTTGGGTATCGGTCTCGATGCCGGCCTCCCAGGTTCAATTGAAAATTATTGTCTCGGTTTCGGTTCCGCCACATTTCAGTTTTTTTGGTTTCTTTGGTTCCCAGTTTTTCGGTCAAACCGACCCAGCCCTAAGGAGATGCCCATTATTTTTCATATATATGGTGAAAAGTTTGATTAAATACAAAGTGAGAATGTTTCAAAAAAATAGTAATTAAGAGTTTTTTTTTTTTCTTAAATTTAGATATTAAGAAAGTGAGATATATTTCTTTTATGAGCTAAAAATTTGGTATAAAATGAAGATTTTGGTTGTTGTTTTTTTTTTTTGGCCAAAAGATTTTTGTTGTTGTTAATTGGTCAGTTGTTAAGTAATCAGTAATCTATCAATCACTTCGTTGTATAGTTTTTTATTTCGGTATATAGCTGTCATGCAATTATGACTCTAACTACATAGAGTTCACTAAAATGCCATGTTTGTTTGGACATAATCTAGAACCGTAATGGAAATGCAATTCCATTCCGTTTAAAAAGGGTGTTTGGTTGCACTTAACTTTGGAAAGGAAACAGATAAAATTAAAATTGACTGGAGTCAAATTATTGTAAACAAGTGTAATAGCAATACCAGGAGGGGGTGGTATTGTGATTACTGTAAGATCATTTTGTTATTGGCATCTTCCTAGGACAAAAGTTGGTCTACAATAGCTCTAGAGTCCTTAGTGAGTTTAGGTCTTCTCAACATGTTTGCAATTCAAGATATACAAGATTGGTTGTTCCGATGATGGGCTCAGGTATTAAGGTAAGTTTCATTATTCATATCATTCGTGTTATTTAGATCCTTGCATCTAGGTTGAGTGTTGAGGTGTAGTTGGGTTTGAGGATTACAAATTGGTTTTTAAATTTTTATGCGAACGACCAGTAGTATGGTTGTCCGATCGATCAGTCCCAGTTCGAAAATATTTTTTGTAAGCTTTGTCTGACCGGTCGTTTCGATAATTTTTCTATTTTAAAAGTTATATTTTAATTTGTTTTAAAACGTGTTTTTAAATAACTAGTTGTTTTAGGACATCTTTTAAGGTTTCTTTTTGCTCTATATGTGTGGAGAGTCTATTCTTTTGAAGGGTAGAGATTACAGCAATTGATTATTGATAGAGAGAGAATTAGGGCTTTGAGAGAAAAACTATTTTGCGAACTTAACTTACATGTTTTGAAGAAAAAGATTCTTGAGAGTTAGGTGGGTGCATATTTGGTGATTGATCTTCAATAGGTTGTTCCTTGTTGAACCTATTGAAGAAACTTCATCCATCATCATTCATTCAAGACTTGGGCATCAAAGGACTGAAGCCGAGACAACTCAAACTCAAAGGATTGTAGCTGAATTTTGGAGCGCTTCTTCGAAGGATTAAGGAGCAAGTCTTTGGGCAGTCGTTGATTCGAAGGCATTGCTTGTGGCATGAGGTTAGTAATCTTAGGAAGGACTCCAAAGTTTTAATCGAGTCACTTGTGTAACCTTTTGATCTTAGTGGATTGCATCTCTGGACTAGATCCCGCAGTTTTTTCCCCTTGGGGTTTCTGTGTCATCAGATTGCTTGTGTTCTTTGTTCAATAGTTTGCTAAGTTGGTTGTTTATTTTTAATTTGCGTAATCAATTTGGTAAATCCTCTTAGATGTTCTTTCTTCCTCAAAGCCTTTGTCGCCAAAGTTCTTGAGCTTGGTTGTCAATCGAGTCTGTCTACACAAAAAAGCAAGTATGGCTTCTTAATTACTTGATTGTGTTAATTTCTTAAGTTTTTCTGCAATGTTGGTCTTACTTTTGGGGTATTTTGTTTCTTCTGCACCTTGTACTGTGACATGCTTTGATGGAAAAAGAGAATATGTTTTAGGCTTTTTTACGCAAATACACCTGGACTATAGAGGATGTGCTCTCATACCACCCAAACTTTTTTTTTTTATACTATTTACCACCTGAAGTTATCAATATGTGCCAATGTGACAGGACCCTCCCCGAATTCCTCCCTGAAACTCGGAGTGATCCCGCGGGCATCCAATATCAAGGAAAATCCTACCGAAATTTCGGCAGAACCTCCCCTGAAATTGGACGAACCCTGGATTAATCCTTACTTGGAAACCTGTAAAATACACTTCTAAGCTAGCTCCTCTACCGCAAACAAAGGTCTCCGACCCCAAATCATAACAAAAGAAAACTAAGGTAATGTTTTTGCTAATAAAGTGTCATATACACCGTTGTAGTCCCACCGCCTTAATTAGCATAACTAAATAAGAACATCAGAGGAGAATTTACAAGTTTCAAAATTCTATGGGATCCTCGACGTATCTCCTGCTCGACCGCACCACCGCAGTTACCTGGGGGAAATTTAAAAAAACAACACGAGGTAAAAGGTGAGTCAAACCCAGTGAGTGGACAAAATAAAATAATTTTTACAATTAACCGAAAAATTTACATAAGGACCGCACAAACTTTGCATGAAAACCCCCAGTTTTTAAAATGGATTTAATAATTTCCTTTAACAATCATTTACAATAGCTAGTTAAAATACTTTGCGATTTCTCATTTTAAAAGAACGGAAATTTCATCATGCAAAACCACAAGGTTTTCCCGCATAACAAAATCTTAAGGTTTAAATCAATTATTTTATTCGCTCCCAATTTCCCCATATAGCCTGCCGTACATGCGCAGGGCCCATAACCTGCCATACGCATGCAGGGCCAATAATCCTGCCGTACATGCGTAGGGCCTACGACCTGCCGTACGCATGCAGGGCCAATATCCTGCCGTACATGTGCAGAGCCAGGGTCTGTCATACACATGCAGGGCCAATATACCTGCCGTACCTGCACGCAGGGCCGCCCCCAAAGGCAAAGCATCCCGGCACACGGCCCAAAGCCTATGTGTGTGCCATGATGGGTCCCAAAGACCTATATGGGTGCTTAATAAAATCCAAAACCATCCGTCCGCAATCATTCACATTGAAATTGAATAATTCATTTGAAAACTTTCTTAAAATTATGGAGAAATCAATAATTGTTCCAGAAAAAAACTTTACTTGAAAGTTGTTTTCACAGAACCTCAAACATAAATAAAATTGATACGAAATATCAATCCGTCTAACACATTTAATAATGATCAAGATCCCGAAATCAATATTGATAAATGAAATTCATGTCCAAACAACTCACAAGATAAATAAAATTCAACTGTAAAATAAAATAAACTTTAAATAAAATAAAGTCCACTCACTGTCAAGGAGTCTAGTCTCGCCGCTCGGCTGGGTCGCCCTCAATCTCGGGTGTAGTCCCTATAAGAAAAAGGTAAATACGCTATTAGTTCCCTCATTTAAAGTGTCCGTCTACGACTAAAATTTGGGGTTTCGTTAACCTCGGTCTTTTCTATACAACCCAAGTTAATAACCCGCTTAATAAAGTCTAAAATCAACGATGATTTCCTAAATTTCACGATTAGAGGGTCGGACTAATCTCAACCCCAAACAAGGTGGTGTTTTCAACCCCAATTTCACAATTCCCGCCTTTTCTTTCGGACCCATCAATCCAAACTCCGGATTAGGTTTCTAAACGATGGAAATTGGCTAAAACATCACTAAGACATGCCAAATCTCCAAATTTTCGAACAGCCACCCGAAGTAGCCAAGCCTCATCCACCAATTCCCAATTTCTTCCATTTTTCCTTAAAGCCCAAGGTTCTAAACCGAAATTAATATGTCCTAAGGTTGGAAATTAGTAAACCCGACCACAATTTCGCACCCCAAGCCACAAATTTCAGATTTTCCTATTTGGGGTTTAAATCCCCAAACTTTCCCATGTTTAATTTGATCCCAATTAACAGCCCAAAACCAAGGTAATTAAATGCTAGAAGAAGGAGGGAAGAAACCCACCTAAATGGGCAGAAGAGGCGCCGGAAAACTGGCCGGAAAAACTGGAATTTGCAGCGGCTGGTGGCGTTCTCTCCGTGCAGCAGCGTGCGCAGGCTGGTGGTCGGCGTCGTGGGTCACGGCAGGCTGGCGTCGGCGGAAGGAAGTCTTTGTCGGCGGCTGATGTTGGTCAGAGGCAGCTGGACGGGAGGGGGAGGGGTGTCGCGCGCAGGGAAGGTGAAATGGCTGGTTTGCGGGCTGGGAGGCGGGAGAAAGAGATAAAAAGAAGGGGGAGAGGGTTCCAGAAAAATCTGGAATTTTTTAGGCTAAGTCACTTTATTTACCATTTTGCCACTCACTTCACACGTCCATAACTTACCAACCATAACTCCGTTTGACGTATACTTCGTGTCTACGAACTCGTGGAGTCGAGCTCTATTTGACCATGTCAAAGTCTACTCCAAGGGCCCTATAATTCAAAAAGTCAACTTTTGGGTCCTTTACCACGTACAAAATTTTCAAACCGTCCCTCCAAACGGGACATGCCGCATGTCTATAAACTCGTAAGCCCGAGGCCTTCCTAACGAGCCCAAGGTCAAACATCAAATCTCATCCAAACTCAAAGTCAACTTTAGGCCCCAAGGACTACATTAAAAATAAAAATAAAAAAAATTTTACCTTACGGAGTACGGGTCGTTACACAATGTGGCACCTCAAGTCAAATTTTCTGTTAAATCATAAACTTTTTTCTCAAACTTTCTAATTTGCCCTTAAAAAGATTTTGTTTTTCTTTGTTATACTTGAGGGTAAATTAGGAAGTTTGACAAAAAAGTTGATGATTTAATAGAAAAATTAACTGGAGGTGCCACATTGACACATATTGATAACTTAAGGTGGTAAATAGTAAAAAAAAAAAGTTTAGGTAGTACAGGAGCACACCCACTATAATCCAGGCGGTATTTACATAAAAAATCCTATGTTTTACATACCCTCTCTCTCTCTCTCACTCATGTACTTAGTAGCTAAATTATCATATATATATTAGTTGCTTTTCGCAGTTTTGGTATACAAAATAATGATATCTATTAATCGATATTGATTACTTAATTGGAGCTTTGATGTTCGATTGGTGGTATATAGCTTTGGTGTTCATTGAATTAAATAAAAACTTACACATAACATATATATATGACTAAGTTTTTATTTAATTCATATTAAGTTTTATGATATTTATTGTTTTCTGGTTTTTTTGGATTATAACTTCTTATTTATAGGATGAATTCTCAAACAAATGATCAACAAAGGGGAAGGGGAAAAAACAAGCATGTGTGGACAAAAATAGTGGTTTTGCATGGGATGAGGAGAAGAAAATGATTATTTGCAAAAAAAAAAAACTCTTTGATGTTTGGGTCAAGGTAGAAATAATAATAGTAATTTGTATGTCTATTAGATGTAAGTATACAAATTAACTTTCTATATGTTTTTATCGTAGAGTCATCCAGCTGCACAAGGAATGTGGATGAAATCTTTTCCATATTTTGATCGTCTCGGACATGTCTTTAGAAAAGATCATGCTAGTGGAAAGGCTGCAGCTGGAGCTACTGATTTTATAGAGGATTTGCATAAAAATGAGAGTCCAAATAATGATGGCCTTGATGATACTGATGTAACAATGACTCTAACCCCCTATGTCTCCACCACCAGAAATTGACGGTTCAAGTCAGTCAATAAGGAAGAGAAAGAGAAAAAATTATGCTTATGTATCAGAGTTGACACAAATGGATGGTGTAATGGCCAAGGCTGCTGAAGCAATGGATAAGCTTATAGGTTGCTTTGCAGAATCTGACCCCCTGCGTAAAATTTATGATGAGGTGTCGAAAATTTCAGGGTTAAATAATCATTCTAAGTTGAAAGCAAGCCAAATTATTATGGCTGATTCCATAAAAGTAAACCTTCTTTTCAGTCTCCCAGAAGATGTAAAAAAAGATTGGTTGGAAGAGTTACTTGATCCATAGACAAGTAAAAAAAGATTGGGTGGAAGAGTTACTTGATTCGTAGACAAGATTTATGTTGGTTTCTATGAGACTATGTTTTTTGGTGACTATTTGAAAAGTATTTTGTTTAATTAAACTAGGGCCAGTTTGGGATTGCTGTGTGATGAGAAAAAGTTTCTGCAGCTGTGTGGTGAGAAAAAGCTGCTATAAGGTAAAACAATTAAATGTTTGGTAAACTGTGTTTTTAAAAGTGCTGTGAATCTTAAAAGCAGCAGTATAATGTTTGGTAAATTTTGATGTAAAAGTGCTGTGACTATGTATAATGACCAAAATAGACATAGTGCTGAAAGTGCATTTTAATTTTTTGTTTATAAAACAAGAATGCTTTCACTTGCTTTTTTTACTTTTATTTATGGCCTTAAGTTATGATGACATTTGCTTTCAATTTTAGACAAGACAATAGACCTGGCAAAAGCGTACACGACCCGTTAACCC
>QANT01006020.1:0-15014 GCA_003254885.1 Purshia tridentata | reverse complement strand
CCCCAATCTCACTATCTTAGTATCTCATGTGAGTCGCTATAAGTATATAACTATATACCCTAAACTTTATTAAATACCCTATACAATATACCTTAAACTCTATTAATTACTCTATATAATATCACAATTATTTTATTATTAATTACTCTATAATGTTATATATAATTATATACCCAATCCTTATGTATTTGTGTTTGTTTTTTTAATTTATTTGACCAAATCCTATACCCTAAATTCCTAGAGTGCTACATGTTTTAATTATTTATTTATTTGATTTGGCCAAATTGGGTTTTGGCCAAACCCCAAACTGAAACCCAACAGTCAAACCCTTTTTTTTTCTATCTCTAGGTCTCTCTCTTCTCTCATTTTCACCCCCTTTCTCTCTATCCTCCTCTGTTCTCTCTCCTCTTTCTAGCGACATCATCTCTCCCCAGTCCGGCGTGACGCCAGAGAGTTAGGCGGCAAGACCACCACCAAGCTCTCTCTCTTTTCCTCCTCTCCTCCCCATGGGTTTCTCTCTCCCAGATCTCTTCT
The DNA here is from genome assembly GCA_003254885.1 of Purshia tridentata. NCBI lineage: Eukaryota > Viridiplantae > Streptophyta > Magnoliopsida > Rosales > Rosaceae > Purshia > Purshia tridentata. Next base: position 14,480 of record QANT01006020.1, on the reverse strand, counting down.
CTCTCTTGATTTGGCCAAATTGGGTTTTGGCCAAACCCCAAATTGAAACCCAACAGTCATTTTTTTTTTTTTTTTCTATCTCTAGGTCTCTCTCTTCTCTCATTTTCACCCCCTTTCTCTCTATCCTCCTATGTTCTCTCTCCTCTTTCTAGCGACATTGTCTCTCCCCAGTCCGGCGTGACGCCGGCGAGTTAGGCGGCAAGACCACCACCAAGCTCTCTCTCTTTTCCTCCTCTCCTCCCCATGGGTTTTTCTCTCCCAGATCTCTTCTCTCTCTTATCTCTCCTCTCCATGGCTTTCTCTCTGGCTCTCTCTTCGATCTTCGCCCTCGAGTGACAACCGGCGACCAGGCTTGCCTCATCCTACTCGCCTCCTCCTCCCTTTTCTTCTTCTGGTCTTCGCCTCCCCAAATCGATCCCAGATCAGGTTGTGAGCCTTTCTATCTCGCTGCCTCTCTCTCCCTCTACTCTCCACCTCTCTGCCTTGGAAAGGACACCAGACCAGACCGAAACTCTATAGGTCTGGTCTGGTTTGGTTTTTTTCCATTTTTTCCGGCGTTGAACACCGGACCAGATCGAAGAAAGTCTTCCGGCGCGGCTCACAGTGTCGAGGGTGAATCAGGCTAAATCGCGCTGTGCCCACCCCTAGCTACAACCTTATTCCAAATAGCTTTATTAGACATTCTTTTCTTTATTTTTTTTATTTTATTGGTTAGTGGCATTCTTGTTGTAATTAACAATTGTCTTTCTATTTTGTTAGGATATAATGTTAGCTCTCCTACAATCCTATTTAATTAATTTTCATGAGGTTCAACGAACCTTTTCCAATAAAATGAGTAAAGATATTAGAAACTTATTTAAATTGTTCATCGAAGATGATTGTCATATCGTAATATAATATTTTTCCATGATATATTACATTATAATTAAGTCAGCTTTCCAATGAGAGAAAAAATAATGATATTAATTCCCAAATTTGACATACTGTGTCAGACAATGAACCAAAATTGTATATTGATATATGATTTGATCTAATCAGAAATCTTAACTTACAGTTGAATGATACCAAGTTACCAATTCAGTGAATAAAAAACTAGCCCATTTGGCATTAGAAATGTCTCACCTTGGTGTATTTAAATTGAAATAGCTAGGCAAAATGAAAACCACCAAAATAAGTATTTGGTAGACAACAAGTTTCCCCCAATAAATTTAAAATTCTTAATATTAAAAAAAACTAGAACCACTTCTCAATGTTTTGAGCATTAACTTGAGAATTGACTGGCAAAAAATATGAGGAAACAAATGCAAGCATATGAGATCCACTTGGCCATGTCATTTCCTTGGTTATTATTATTGTTGTTGTTGTTATTGTGGTCACGTATGAATATGATATGATATATTAAGTAATTAAATTTCATGTTTGTTCAAAAATTTGGGTGATTCTGTGGGCAGAGACAAAAAGAGTTAAAAAGGAAGCAGAATGATATACATCATCACCAACCGATGGGAGCAGGAAAAATGTGGCACTCAGACATCCTTTATTATTAGCAACAAGCCACTAAAAACAGTCATATTACATCACACAGACATAGATTGATTGAGGTTTATGGCTTTGTTTTTTGTTACTTTCTTTAGTCACTTGCTCTAGTAGGCCCAATACCTTCTAATTTCTTTTATTTTTTCCAAATTACATTTTTGGTTCGTATGGTTTTCTTGGAATATTCACTTTATATTTTTTATGATAAATTGTAAGCAAACTCCTGTAATTTAGTTTAGTTTAGTTTAGTTTGCAATTAAAGATAAAAGTTTAACTCTTTGGTCAAAAAAAAAAGAAAAAAGTTTAACTCTATCTGCTGCTGATGTGGCAACATGTCAGCTTTGATTACTAATTTTACTCTATATATTAAGCAATAATTTGATTACTAATTTCACTCTATATATTAAGCAATAATTTGATTACTAATTTCACTCTATTAAGCATTAATCTGATTACTGCTTTACTTTTTGGTGTTGGTGTATGCCTGTATGAAGATAATAATAAGCATACCTCTCTACCTTGACCTTTAAGAAAGCATTCATAATTCTTGCTACCTTTCTTTTTTCATTCTCTCTCAATAAAAGTAGTAATATAAACACTGAATTTCTGGACACAACAAATGAAAAAGGGAACTCTATATTCCAGCTAATAATTTCTGTGTTTTTTTTTTCCTGGTAAATAACTAACATTTTTATTTACATATTATCAACCAATTAAAAATAAAATAAAACATTGTCATTTACATGCCCACAGGGCACTGACAAAAACCAGAGCTTTAAAATTTAAAACACAAACTACCAAAAAAGAAGAAAAGAAGAAAAAAAAAAAAAAGACACAATCAAATTCCAATTGTCAATTGAGCTATCTACAAAGCATCCAATCCAAGTAAAAAAAGACTAAACAAATATCAAAATACTATCAAATGCTTGGCTTTGTTGATTGGTCCTATTAAATTATATGCTGTAAATGTAATATTCTGCATTTCTGCCTAAATAATTCTATGTTCTTCTAGGTACATTCACAACTCCAATCACATGTTCCACCAATTAGAATTCCACACGTATCCTTGAACCCAATGTACCTGATTTGCCCCTCCAAACATCCCCAGCTTCCAAGCCGCCCGATCAGCCATCCTTGGCTGAATCCGCATCGAACGACTGAGAATTTCTGTTGCTTTTCATCCTCAAGAAGCCATACAACTTCCTAAAGTCCCTAACCGTATGAATGCCCTCCCCACCGGGTTCGCCTGATTCATCCGCGGACTTTCTCGACCCGGTATTATTATTATCAAACCCCCGCCGTCCGATCTTCCCATTTCCCCTCCCATCGCCGTCCGTTTGCAACGCGGTCATGACCGATTTGATGGCCCGACTCGGCGAGGTCCGGTTCGAGATCATGAGCTCCCCGATCTCGGCCGGGCTCAAACTCGACCCGCTTTGGAAAATCTCCTCCACTTGGGGAAAAAGCTTGTGCTCCTTCACACCCAAATAACTCGTTGCCAGATTTCTAAAAGCACTAAAATCACAAAGCGGAAAATGTATATGGACGTCGATCCGACCCGGTCTAAGAAAACCCGGATCAACGTGGTCTTTAGAGTTCATAGTGAAAACCATGAGCCTCTCGTCAGCGCAGCATGAATTCAACAACCCGTCCATAAAATTGGATATGCCCGAAAAGCTAAGACCCGGACCCGTGGATTTTTGGGCTAAGAACAGGTCTAAGTCCTCGATTACGATCACCGACTTCGCCGTCGTCCGAAGCAAAAGCATCTTCAGCTCCGAATCGTCTGAAACTCTAGAAATATCGAGATCGTACACGTCATAGCTTAGAAAATTGGCCATGGCGGCGACGAAGCTGGTTTTGCCCGTACCCGACGGCCCGTACAGCAAAAAGCTCCGCTTCCAGACCCGACCCAGCCTGTGGTAGTACTGCTTGGCCTTGAGAAAAGACTCTAAATCGGACTTCACCTTCGCTTTGAGATCGGGTTCCATGGTGATCGTCTCCAACGTCGAAGGGTGAGTAAACGGCGCCGTTCTCCACCTTCCGTTCGAGTTCATATAAAGCTTCAGGTCTCGCTTTGGCTGCTGGAGCTCGTCGGCGACGGCGTGTATGTGCTGCAAATAGGGCCTCAGAATTCGGCGCTTATCGGCTTTTCGAAGCTTCAAAACGAAGCGTTTGGTTGTTGTGTCTGTACCTTCGGTCGTCCACATCACCTTGGCACCGAGAAAGTCGTCTTCGATGGTCTGGCTGTTGGGGTCGAGCTTGAGGACGATCTCGTTGGGCTTTTTCCCGGTGACGAGGTTGGTGAAGTCCGAGTCTTCAAGGGAGGACAGAGAGTGGAGATAGTCAGCAACTCTGCAATAGAGCTGGTTTTGTTGCATGCTTTCGTTGAATTCTGGGACCTTGAAGGTCTGATAGACATGGAAACAGTCCTCCAAGACCCTCCACCATTTCTTGACGATGAAGACCAATCCAGTTTTGTACAGAAGAACACGAACAGAGACGAATATACAGACGATTGACGCTATGAGAAAAAACGGGTATGAAAGAATCATATTTTGGGAATTTGGTGGAGACCCAATTGCCAAAAGTTGAAGATTTAAAGTGGGTGATGATCTATTGCAGAGTTTGAGCTGAAAATGGGATAATTTTGATGGGTCTTTTCCTTCTTTTCGAAGGGAAAATCATGGTGGGTACAAACCCAAATTGGGATTGGAATTGGGATTGGGGAAGAAGATGAGCAAAAGAAAATATGGGAAAAAAAAAGAAGAAAAAAAATGAAATTTATAGATAATAATATAGATGATGGGGGGAGATTTTAATGGGGAAGGGATTGAAATTTTAAAGGGAGTATTTTAATTCGGAGACGGCTACTTGCCGGCAAGCTTCGAAGGGTCAAAGCGAAGTGTGTACAGTGTATATTAGAGAAAGGAGAGAGAGATTACGAGCAAGAGCGAAATTACAGCCTAAACTAAAGTCTTTGATGAAATAATATATATATATATATATATATGTTTTTAGAGAGGTTTGGGATTGGGACATGGAAATGATGAATTTTGCTGTTTTTAATTTTTAATTTTTGATTTTGAATTTATTGGTCATTTGTAGCTGCTGTCCAGCCAAGCAATGTGTGCTTATGGGCCTTTTTTTTATTATATTATGTAGACTTTTGCTTAATAATATGTGGGTGTGGCTCTTTCTACCATGTACTATATATGCTAGTGCCAAGTCCAACAAAACAATAATAATCTCTCTATATGGTGTTAACTTTTTTCTCTACCCACAAGTTTTATTAGTTTTCCATAGGGTGGTTATATACAATGTCCTATTCGGATTTTCTATATGTAATAGGTGTGTGCCAATTGGGCAATTAAATTTGGATTGTGATTACTAACCTAATGAGAAATGGATTTATGATTTTATAATAATTTTCTCACCTTCTAATAATGATTTTTTTGGGGGGGGGGGGGGGGGGGGNGGGTGGTGTCCAATACCTTCTAACAAGGATTGATTGGAAGTTATTGATTTTGGTTTAGATTTGTAATTTGTTTTCTTTTATTTGTCCATCAGTTCATGCATTTTTGTGTTATTAATATCCATATAAGTACTCACCCACTAATACCTTCTAACAAGGATTGATTGGAAGTTATTGATTTTGGTTTAGATTTGTAATTTGTTTTCTTTTATTTGTCCATCAGTTCATGCATTTTTATCTATTTTATTCAATTAAAACGAATTGTGTTATTAATATCCATATAAGTACTCACCCACCCGTATTAAAATGAATTGAATTACATTTTAAATCTTTAAATTACCTTAAATGCTTGAAACTATTGAAAGAAAACAAAAACAACTTAATTGCGTGCGTTGTACCAATTGCGGACATGGTTATTTCTTTAATCGGCAAATGAAATTTGAACTTAATGCTTCTCCTAATCAAGTGAATGAAAAATATCATTAAACAAATTACTAGTTAATGGTAATTGCCACTTTTTCTTTTTTGATAAAACAATAATATTGCATTAAAACAGCCACAAAGGCATGGAAAATACAAGTTTAATAATACATCAAGGTGGCAAATTGGACAGTAGTAACCGGCATGACCGATTTCGGCGAGTATAGTGACATCCCTACACCTTGTGATAAGAACTAAAGACAAACTGGAAGAAAAATCTCAAAAGAACAACTAAGTGTCACTAAAGTAGGATTCGACACGTATCGCACAACATACAAATCATGCACAATGCCATGGATAGACCCAACCAGTGATTAGAAAAACGCTCCTTTATTGAGATAAAAAAACTCTCACATCAAGAGATGAAAACCTCTCACAAAGAGGGAGGAAAGTATCGCTTAATACAAACCAAAACAACAAACAAAGAAGAAAAGGGGAAATGAGAGGTGCGAGTAGGAGCAGCGGGCTTGTAAGGAGCACAAGAGCCACCGTCCCATCCTGAAAATACTTGGCAGAGAGAGATAGGGTTGACGAGAGTAAGCGTTTGGCGGCTAGGGTTTTTATTTTTATTTTTATTTTTTTTATGGTGATTGCCTAAGACTAAACAAATTATAAAAAAAATTAAAAAAATTAAAAAAAAAGCAAAAAGCAAAAATAAGTAGGGTCAGAATTTAATACTTAAAGCATATTTAAGGTGAGTAATTTGCATAGTGTATTAGTGGCAAAAAAAAAGTGAGTAGTTTGCATAAAGTTGTTTTCAAAAAAATAAATTGTGGAGTAGGAAAAATAGATCGAGTAAAGATGGGAGGGGCAATATAGTCACTCTATAAGAAACAAAAATAAAAAAAGTAAAAACATGAACAAATAAATCCATAAATTGATTCAAGTTTATGCAACAAGTATCCTAAAAGTAATATCCATCCGTGATTCGGTTTATTCTTTTTATTTTTCTCTTTATAGATTATCCACTAACCCCCATATATATTAATTGAATTGGCCATCTCTTTCTTTAATTTTTCTTTAATTAAAAACAAATCAACAAGTGTCCCAAGTTCAAGATAGCAATTAATTAATTAATCTATGGTCTATGGAGATTCATAATTTGTAAGATTTGGATACTCGATTTATATTCTTCTTTTACTTGTATATGTGACTAATGACTACCAACAACCAAACAGACAAGTACGTATCTAACTACCAAAAAAATAAAGAAAAAAATTGTGCTAATATTTTGTCCTAGTTTTCTCCATAGCTTACTTGTCTTGGTTGCACAAGTCTTTGTAATTGGATGGCCTAATATTTCACAAAAAAATTCCAGTATTTTTGAAATTCTTACGTGTACGTAGTCTAAAACATAAGTGACATAGTCAAACACATTAAGGTATACACACAATGACACAACACACTTGTTTCTCAGTTTCTCATCATCACTTTTAAACTTGAACAATATATCGTCAGCACGTACCGGACTTGACACAGTTTGAAATGCTCGAAAGGCCAATTTTCCAACATGCATATATCATCTCCAACAACTTGACAACTTCCCTTTTGCTTTTGGCTTATTAATTTTCACATCTTGTGTGTTGGGTTGGGTTCTTGTCTTCTTTAATTTGTTTTCTTTCTTAATCAAAAAACAAGATCAATATTATTCCATTGATTTATATGTGATTGTCGTACAACTTTTTGGCCCCAGAATTACTAATAAGTCTGTACAGAGACATGAAAAGTTTAATAAAAGCAATACTAAAGGAACTTTTCCTTTTTCGATCTTTCTTTCGGTATATCCTTTCTGGGCATTGAATTGCTCACTGAGTTTGACTAGACTAGGTCGAGTTCAATGAATTAATATTCTTTTTAAGTGTAATAAGTTTATATACAAGACATGTCTCGCACACCAAATTTATACAAATTTATATGGAGCTGAATACACCCCCTAACCCTAACTATATATTTTATTTTATTTCAAGATTAAAGAGAGAGCACAAGAGAGTGACACTTTGAGAGCATGCATGAGTGTGGTGACAAGTTTTCTCTAGTAGAGTGTAGAGATCTCTCAAAATTATAAGACTTCACATGATCTGACTTTATTGAGTGTTGTTTTGACTTTTGTGCACGTAGTTGTGTTATTTAGACGCGGATTAGACGCGGGTTTGGCTAAAAGCTTGAGACTTGTTCAGAGGTAAAACTAAAAGCTAGGCATGCACAGCCACTCCATGCTAATTAATTAAAATTCCAAACTAGCTCCTTTATGTCCACGGCATCTAGTTTTCAATATTTTTCTACATCTCTATACTACTAATTAATGTCAACTATTCAATTCCTACAAACTAGCTTTCAACATTAGCGTTTTTCAGAGTTTTTAAAAGTGTGGTGGCAATGTTATTAATTTATTTATATTATAAATGTGTATATTTGATAATATTATATTCTAGAAATATTCATGTGGATGAGTAATACATGTCGTCCATTCATGTTATAATACATAGATTAGTAACCCAACATGATTGTGTAATGGTCATATACTACATGAAGGATTACAGTAACACAACGAAAGAATATTATATTCACACCGAAAATATTTCTCATATTCTTTCTTGTTTTAACCATTATTTTTTATGTTGTAATTGTTAGTGCTAATAATAATGTCAAATTTCACTTTTGGTCCATGTAGTTTGGGTAAGGTTTCACTTTGGTCTTTGTACATAGTTTCAATTTTTCTAATTTTGGTTATGTAGTTAAAAACTATTGCAATTCAAAGTATTTCCGTTTATTAAATAGACAACGTTGTGTTTTTGGCAATTCAATTTACAAACCATTGCCCACATATATATACAAACTTGCATTTATATATATATATATACACAACTTCATCCGGTGCCTACTAGCTGATCAGCAAATATACATTTAATTGTGTCAAATGGCGATATGTCCCAGATGTGATTTAGTCTTGTGTGTTAGATTGGAGACCATGGACTTTCAAAGCGTCTTGCACTTGCACACATACTTGGCATTAATAGACTAATTCAAGCCAATTATATAATTGAGTCAATCATCTATATTAGTCTCCCTGAAACAAAAACATTATTTTAAATAATATCTAATTGAGAAAAAAATATCTTCATTGAACGTTTAAACCGACACCGTTTTAGAGAGAAGCACAAGAGCGATCATCATCAAGAAGATCATCAGAGAATCCAAATAGATTCTAGTTAAACCTTGGCATCTTCATGAAGGCGGCAGGAGATGTTGCATTTGCTGTGGCTGTGACTTGTGAGGTAGAAAACAAAAAGAGACAAGAATGGGATGTACACAACGTGTGTTACGTGTATACAACAAGGAACACACGATTCGATGGGATTAAGAATTCCTATATATTGTGGCAACTATATAGCTACGTCGTACCTGCAGGCTTCATCAACAACAACAACGTACTGAGCTCAACAATGCATTCTAAGCAAAAACAGTGCTACCTGTGGACGTAGTATTATGATATCTACTTGTCAAAATGTTGGCTTTCGAATAGTTTTGGATTCTAATGGCCTATTATGTTATTTCAACCTCAAAATGTTACGTCTCCCAACACCTTATACATTGGAAAATGGGACAACCCAGCCCTACACTTCCAAGGCCTCATTCTAATCTATCTTGGGCCATTTAACCCATCAGAGTGGCCACTGGTCTGTCCATCATTCTCAGATCCATCGGCAGATCATTGGGCCCAAAAGACCATTAATTTTATTTTTGCAATGGACTTCAAATTTAAGAGTATTTTAGAGTTAATAGTATGAAATGTTTAAGAGTATTTTAGAGTTAATAGTATGAAATGATTCACCACTCCAAGTTTGGACTGTGAGACTCCCAATATAGATTTGAGACCTCTCAATTTACACTTTGTGTGGCGTTATTCAAGTCTAACATTTGAATAATTCATATTGAGTGATGTGAAGCGTATATGGCTATTCGGTCTAATATATCAGTGAACTTGACTCTATTAGTAATGGGTGAGGTGACCCAACACTTTATAAATTACTATGTAACATTATTTTTTTCTTTTAATATGAACTCTCTCTCGATTGAAATATCGTATCATAAAATTAGATGCATAAAATTATAAGGGGATCTTGTGACATTTAAGGGTGAACCAACCCTAAATAGCAAACAGTTTGAATTATTAGATAATATGCTGATGGTAAATCCTCTACCCCAAAAAAAATTTATAAGTTGGGACAGCCCAACTTCAGAGTTCAGAGTCAGCTAGTACCAAGTTCAGAGCTAAGCCATGCCAATTAGATACACAATTTTACTTCCTGAGGCTGTGGATCATACTCGGTCCTTCCACAAGGTGAAAGGGGGGCCCCATTTTACATGAAAAGAGCAAAGCACAGCAAGCCAAATGGACGCAAATCCCATCTTGCAATCTCCATTCCTTATCTAATTTGCAATCTCTCTCTGTGCCCAAACAGACAGAGAACTAGAGAAGCAGCATGGCAGCCACACTCAGCTTTCTGAGACTCCCCATTCTTCGCCACAAGCCCAACCCATCATGCCTCTCGAAATCCCAACTCTCCTCCATCCCATCAAAACCCAATATTGCCAAGGACTCAACTTCCCCACAAACACTCTTCAAAGCCACCATCCGCACCCTAAAGTCAGCTTCTCTTCCTCTCACAGCTCTCACATTACCAATTTTTCTAGACCCGAAGGCCAGTTCATACATTTTACTCTCACTTTCTGCATATCAATTTCAATCTTTAAAGACTTGATTTTTATATTTTTTTATTTGTGGGTTGAGTACAGGATGCACTTGCTGCTGGTGGGGAGTTTGGGATTTTTGAGGGGAGGACATTTGCTCTGATACACCCAATTGTGATGGGTGGTTTGTTCTTTTACACCTTGTGGGCAGGCTACTTGGGTTGGCAATGGCGGCGAGTCAGGACAATCCAGAATGAAATCAATGAGCTGAAAAAGCAAGTGAAGCCTACCCCAGTTACACCAGAGGGGACACCAGTGGAAGCACCACCATCTCCTTATGCACTTAAAATTCAGCAACTCACTGACGTAGGCCTTATCACACTATTCTGTATATGCTGAAGACAATGTATGCTTAATGCTGATTGCTAAGTATGTCTGGTGGGTTGGAAAACATGCACTATTGTTGTACATGCTTTGGTCTCAAGTACTTAAATTTGATGGAATGTGAATGTGTTACTTAAATTTGAAAAAGGGGTAGGAGTGTTGGCCACAGTAATTATAGTTTAATTCTTAATCAAATTCCTTTATTTGTATGTCTGTTTGACATTGATTTTTGTGTAATGCTTGCTTATTGGTAACTTACTTGCTGTAACACAAAGGTGTTTCTGCAAAAATTAGTGGGATACATCTAGAAATGATTTACTTCAGGAGAGTGTCTGATGTATTGTTATCTACTTAATTATCAGGAAAGGAAGGAGTTAGTGAAAGGGTCTTACCGGGATAGACACTTCAATGCAGGTTCAATACTGCTAGCTTTTGGAGTTTTTGAGGCTATTGGTGGAGGAGTTAACACTTATATTAGAACAGGAAAGCTATTTCCAGGTCCCCATTTATATGCAGGAGCAGGTAAAGTATGATTTTCGTGTGTATAAATGTAACAGGAATCATGTGTGCCAAACCATAGTAGTACAGGCTTTACTGAATTGAGTTGGTTTTCCTTCTTGTCAACAGGTATCACTGTGCTATGGGCAGCGGCAGCGGCTCTTGTACCTGCAATGCAAAAGGGGAATGAGACTGCCAGAAACCTTCACATTGCATTGAATGTGCTAAACGTTCTGCTTTTTGTGTGGCAAATACCTACTGGACTTGACATAGTTTTCAAGGTGTTTGAGTTCACTAAGTGGCCTTGAATTTACAGACATTCCAAGAGGCGAGTTTATTGCAGTTTCATTAATTTAGTTCAACTACCATCTGCAATCTCAAATTTATGTTCTTTCCCCTGTTAATTTTCACATCCTTGTACCAGAAATAATCTTCAATTTAGGTGTAAAGAATTACATTGAAGCATTGGATGCTGTGTCCACTCCAGTTCATTTTTTTTATATATCCTAAGGAGTTTTTCACTATGTGCTGTACAGTACCACAAATACATACTAATTTATTTTCTTTGCCTAGTAGCCGTTTATGTTTGTATTCATTGATTACCATAACAAGAACATTTTTGTTATTTTCCATATATTTATCCCATGTCTAACACTCATCTAAATTATCAACGACCAAATAAACAAGTATTGTGCTTTCCTTGATATATGCATCATCGGGAAGGGCTGAAATGTTGCTTTTGTCTTACAATTGTGTATATACTTGTTTCTATTATCCAAAGATATTCCAGGACCAATGTAATTTTCTGTATTGATGGTCACAGTTGACTGCATTGTCTCTGGATACTCTTGTTGCTATGCAGCTTGTGTCCACAGCCATGGAATAACCATCATGCCATGTTATGTTACAAGACAGCAATTTTATTTGGCAACTAGTTATCATTCAGCTCTTGGGAGAGATTGGATTCCATGATTTGGATCGATATGGTGACTAAAATTTGATCCTTTTTTGGTCTTCATGAACAATACCTGCAAAATGGGTAGCTCCATGAGGACCATGACATGATGCTTTTACCTTTCTTTGTCTACAAGCACTATTTCATGCTTTTGCCACACTTTCAAGGATACTACATAGAAGCGGTACGGGTTAAAGAATTTGGCAAAATATGAGAAAATTAATTTTGGACCAACATTCTTTAAGAACTTCTCCCATACTGCATGATAATGGAATGTAACTTCATATCCTTGCCTTTGATACGAGGGAAAGCACAAACTGCATCTGCATGGTAGGAATGCCTCTGTGAAGACATACCTTTAAAGAAACACCAGTAGTTGGGATCTCATCATCCAATCTCTCTATTTAGCTAGTTGTTATTCTTTTGCAAGCAGTTAAATTTTCATTCACAACCATGCACAGCCCACTTCTACAATTATGTACCATTATCATGGTATGTGAATGTACAGACCAAGAAAGAGCATTTGAAAAAGTAATTTCAAACAACAAGTGTGAAAATGAAAGGTCTATCAAATCATTTGCTAGGCACTTAGCTATGCAACTGGAGATAAATTTGTGCAGTCATTTAGATGAACAGATTTGGAATCATCAACCTAAAAAGTTAAAAAATTGTCATCCAAAGTACCGTTTACTGTTAAACAAGATCTCGGCCCTCTTAAACTGTTAAAAAGAAACAGGAAAGAAAAAGAGAGACATTCTGAGGACCCACATTTCAACTTTGTTTTCTCCTACTTTTTCAATAGTGGCCAATGAGTCTCTGGGAATCAATTAGTCATCTTAATATATTGAAGTTTGCACATTGATTTTTGTTTTTTAAGCCACAGACACAGAGTTCTGTCTCCAATCTCCATAGTTGAGAAAAGTAAGATAAAATAAAATATAATATGCAATTACTTTTTGGGTTCTGAAAGAATGAACAAAACCATCCGTACGATGATCGAAGGCGCCACCCTGAACAAAAATGACCATCTGTAGTTGGAGAATATGAAAGGAGGTGAAAAGTGAAAATAACAGCAGAAGCAGCATCACAAGCAAAGTCAAGAGGAAGCCGCATGTAGACATTAATTAGTGATATTGAAATCCTCGGAAGATTTAAGAATCCAATTACAGTGAAAGCACACACACTAGAAAGTCTAGTATATATAGTTTGTTTTGTGATCGTTAAGCATGAAGAGAATCCCAACAACGTGTGTATGACAGTCTGTGAGTGTGTCCCTTCTACTGTCGCCTACATGCATATATGCTCGTATTGCTAGCCAGCCCATATGTCATTGTGCACAGAAAGCCGCCATCGGCACAGTTAATGTCTCAAGAATGCTAATACTGTGCATCTGCAGACAAATTATTTAAGTGACATTTGGATGTGACATGAACGGCGAGCTTGGTATATGCTAGCAAGTCGCAACAGTCGCCCAACCAGAGCTCTTGACTTCTCGTAGTAGGTTCTACATACATCAACGACACACCAAACTCGCGAATGTCTTACATAAACCATTCATTAACAGACTGTTATAGAAAAAGGAATTTTTTTTTCAATTGAGGTACTGATCAAGTGGGTTGAAAAACAATGATTCAAAACAATTGCTGAAGGTGCTCATGCTGTACACAAAATCCATAAACCAGCTGCGAGACATATTGGAAATCCATGGTATAATTAATGTTGCCAATTAGCTGTCAAGTTTTAAAACCCAAAACAAAAAATGTAACAATATATGGGTTCTCTAGAAAATGAAAAAAATAAGAAAAAAGTTGCTGCATGCGATATGTCATTGTTGCAATTTGCAAATTGTTTTTGGCTCAAAGAATCACCAATGAAAAACAAGGAGGTCACCCCATCCAAAGCTTCTAAATGACTCTATCAGATACCAATCTTGCATTGTGAATTTGGGGTCTGCTTTTGTCCTATTCAAAATCAGAGAAAATTAGGTGCTCAGCTGCATCTGATGCCTTTCTTTCTCTCTCTCTCTCTCTCTCTCGTCTTTTTTTCTTCTCTTAGCGTGTTTCGCATGTTATTTTTTCTTAAATTTTCCACTAATATGTTCCTACAATCTTGTCAATTGTCATACACCTATAAATAATAACACACACTAGCCATTTCTCATTCAAGTCCAATTCCTATGTTTCTTCATTGCTTCTAGTTCTTTTTCTGTGTCATAGTTACTGCTCTCTCTCCCCCTCTCCAATTTGAATTGGTCATTAATCATGGCAGCCCAACCCTCTCGTCCATGGTTCCGCCTTGGCTCCATGATGCGTCCAGCCACCGCCGCGGCTCCAGCTCCAGCCCCAGCCCCAGCCCCAGCCCCTGCACCAACCCCTGCCCCGCCACCAACTCTGGTTCGACCTGCATTGAGGCCAATGGCTCCTCCTACTCCTGAGCCCACCCCACAACCTGCTGCCCCCG
>QANT01006019.1:0-23776 GCA_003254885.1 Purshia tridentata | reverse complement strand
TATTTTTAGTATTGAAACCTTAAAGTCTAGAGATTGGGGGGGAAGGTGGGGTCACCAACGATAGGGGCCTTAGGGCTAGGTGGAGAAGGTGGTGCGTTGTTAATTTTTACTAATATATTTAGGTAATTATCAATTTTGCCTAGTGAAAATAGGGCATGTGCATGGCACATGGTCTATTTTTGACATAATTCTTAACCGAGGTAACAGTTTATTCCACAATAACATAAACTTTAAATATTTGTTCTATACTATCACAAACTTAAATTTATTTCCTGAAATAGAATTGACCTCAAAGTACATGTATTAAATGAAAAAATGTCTCATTTGGTGCGTTGTCATCTCCTTCTTCTTTCCTTTTTTTTTTTTTTATGGTTTTAATTTAATTTTTACTAATATATTTAAGTAATTTTCAATTTTGCCTAGTGAAAATAGGGCATGTGCATGGCACATGGTCTATTTTTGACATAATTCTTAACCGAGGTAACAGTTTATTCCACAATAACATAAACGGTAAATATTTGTTCTATACTATCACAAACTCAAATGTATTTCCTGAAATAGAATTGACCTCAAAGTATTGAAACCTTAAAGTCTAGAGATTAAATGAAAAAATGTCTCATTTATTTTTAGTATTGAAACCTTAAAGTCTAGAGATTAAATACTTAACCCTAAGCCTTAAAATATGATTCAAAATTTGTAGATTATTAAAAAAAAAAGGTTCTTCAACTGATCAAGACTGATGGAATGACGTTTTCGCTAAACTTAAAACCTGGTATCATAATTAAATGACATAAAATCTTCATTAAAATGAAAAAACAGTTCAATTTAATATTTAATTTCAGCTAAAGTTGCATTGTAGAAAAACTAAAATAAACTTAGTAAAGTTACCAAATTGACATTAAAAACAATATTCTTTGCAAATCCTAATTTTTTTTCTCAACTTTATACAAAAAAATTGTAAGTTTGAATCCACATACTCCTGATAAAAAAAAATATAGCAAATTTTTGTTCTCAATGTAGGGTTTGATAACTGTTACGTTCACATATTTGGACATCTTTTCAATTCAAAAATGAATTTTCCAGTTTAATTTTTCATATTTTTCCAAATAAGTACATGAGTCACATGTGCATTGGGAATGTTGATGCAACAGGTACCGTATCCTAAATAGTACTACATTCTTTCATTATACGTAGTCGGTTATTTATTCTAACAGGTATCCTAAAATTTATGGAAAAACAATGAATTTGACAGCATAGATTAATGGTGTAAAACATTAATGGTGCAAACACATGGATGAATTGAAAACTTGGCTGTGTAATCTGGCTTTTCTGGTTTTGGTTTTCTTGTGTATGTGTTTTTTTTTGTCAAAACTAGGCCCAATAACAGATGAGAAGCTAATTAAGGCAGTAATGCACTGAATTTATATATAGCTCAATTGATTCCTTTTTGTTTGGGGTGGTAAAAATTACAAACTTAAAGAAAAGAATCGATCCCAATAGCAAAAACAATTAATTTGTTTCCTCAACAACACACACAACTTATCCATCACAATTATAAATCACATAAAGCAATGTGATTAAGATTTAAACAGGTGTGGTGGTGGCCTTAGCAGCACTTCCAGACAAGAGAGCTTTGGCTGGTGGAAGCAGGGCAACAGCTCCTCGCTCGGATTTCGAGTACTTCTTGAAGACACCCTGAAGCTTATTCTTTGCAGCTGCCGCGTGCAAGCTCACCAATAGCTTGGAACAATCCAACAGCTGAGGCTGTGAGAAACCAGTGTGGAGCTTCAGTGTGTCACACCAAGAAGGGCTCTTGTGCAATGTGCATTTAGCTGCATAGACTGCTGAGGCTGCAATCATTGAGGGGCAGTACATAATGGTGGCATAATGCATCATTCCCAACTCTGCTAGAAAATACACCATGTTCTCCATCTGCACAAACAATGTAGTATTAATTAGTAACTTTTTCTCAGACAATTGTAACATCAGAGAAGAGAAGATTGTGTGATATTAATACTCACTAGAGTATCCGGGATCGCTGCTTTGATGAAACGAACCAGGAAGACATAAAGTGTAGGCACAGTCAAGGTCCATTCCAACTTGCCCAGTATCATTTTCTCCATGACCAGTATCTGACCATGACTATAGGCTCTGTCCGAAAGGCATACAAAGTCATTGACCTGCATAAAACATACAACATCATCTCTAGCGATCAGCATACAAATATAGGAAAAAAGAAAAAGAAAAACAATTAAGATATACTAAAATGCACATTTATAGATACCTCAGGGGCCCAGATCTCTTCATATTTGGAGGCAATGAGCATGGCACTGATGCCAACCAACTGCAACTCCCTCCTTGGCACAGTCTTAACCGCGAGGAACCGGTCGATTATGTTGATGGTGAGATAAAAAGTTTCAGGAGAAAGTTCAAACTTGCTATGAACATCTACCAGCCAATCCACCAGAATTGCTCTCATGTGTTCATTAATCTCAGGCTGTGACTCAATGTAGTCATGAGGGCGGCTCTCATTCTCAACAAGCTTATAGAACTTGTACATGTCCTCAATATACTCAACAGCAGCTAACTCATTACCAGCATCTTTTGCATCAATATCAACAATCTGGCTCTTTGGTTTATTAGCCACACCACAAGCAGCCTGCCAATGAACACCAAATAAGTTCAAACACATTGAATAGAAAACAAAAGAAATTCCCAAATCAAAACATTCAATCAAATAGTGAAAGGATCAAATTATTGCCTTGCTTCGAGCAGTGAGGACTGAAGTGAGAGTTGGTGCTTTCTTCCTTGAGGTTCCTTCTCCCTCTTTCTTCTTGTTCACAGGCTTCTCTTGCTTAGCCTTTTCCACCACTTCCTCTGTGTCTGGGCTAATTTCTATCACTTCCTTGGCCTTTGTCTTGACAATAACTTTCTTCTGAGCCGCAGCCTTCGGTATCTCAGCTCTTTTCCCGGCAGCAACTCCATCATGAACAGGAGGAGCCCCATTCACATTGACACAAATCTGTTTCTGTGCAATTAAAAAAAAAAAAACAGAACCCAACATTAGAGACATGTGATTCATGGCATAAACGCGATGAAGGAGAATGAGGAAGAATACGAAACAGTGATTATGAGGGATTAACCTTGTTGTTGTCAGCTACTGCAGCAGCCTGTGCATTAGCCAGTAATTGTGCACAAAAACTCCTAAAAGAAGGACATAAAATTGGTAAGAAAGAACAAAACAATCCAAAATAGGGACAAAGAGAATGAGAGACAGAGGGAGAGAGAGATAGAAACCTTGTTATGGGGCGATTAGGCTTGACTTCAATCCCTCGAATAATTACCGCAGCCTGTGCATTCCCAATATCTCCAAGTGGTCTTCGGTTTCTCCCATCAGCACCAGTGTTCTTCTTCAGTGGCTTAACTCCTCCCCCTGCAACTGCCTCACCTATTATGACATACCCATTCATAGAAATCAATCTCAGTAATCACAAGCACAGAAACAGGCTAAACCCACAAATTAATTTTATGTAAAGACTCAGGGAACATTATGGTTTCAGAGAAATTTGAACAAACCAACGAAATGGTTTTCTGTTTGGTTAAGGAGTAAAAATAAGGCAGGAAAAAGAATCAAAATTTATGATGCTTTTCACCACTTGGGATCCAAGAAAAAGAACTTTTCAATCGGTTTTGGTGAACATTTCTTTAATATAGAAAACCAATGACACGTTCAAGACTCTCTTGTGTTGGGCTTTTCTAGAAATCCAAACAGAACCCAAAAAGAAAGACCTTGTCTTCAATATCTAAACCAACCATCAACTAATAATATTGGGGAAAGATTAACAAAATCCAAGCAAAATATATATAAAAAAGGCACCAAGAACCATCAGAATCCACTTAAATTCCCAATCTGTGTTCGAAGGAAACAAATGGGTATTATACAAAACGACCAACTACAATTTCCAAACAAAAATCTTTGAACTAAAACATCATAAATTACTGATTAATAACCTTCAAGAACAAAACCCATTATTAGAATAAGAAAAATACCTCTGGCTTGTTGTGGAACAACTGCTCTGGATGCCATTGCTAATCACTTACTGCGTTCAAGAACCAACAGGCGACTTCTCTACGTTTCTCTCTCAGTCGCCCCTCGAACCCTTCTCTCTGTCTCTCTGTCTCCCCGTAGCAGCGAAGAAGTAAGAATGGCGTTTAAAGGACCTCCATATACCCTTTTTGAAGCTGAGAGCCACCGCTTCACTCCAACGGTCGAGTTATTTTTAATTTTAAGCCGTTAGATCAGTGCTTCATCTAACGGCGTAGATCCTTATTAGACAACTTATAGCCGTTGGGAGCTTACAAGTTACCGTTGGGTCATTAGAATAAGGTAAATCAAGGGGTAGGGCGTGGTCACTTACAGCTTCATCGAATATTTGCTACACCCGGTTGCAGACGTTGACACGGATACAAAAGTACTCTTTGGTCTCCTTAGGGCTTACGTGTCCAGGTTCCGAAAGATTTTGAGAAAGCTCAATGTGACAGTGTGTGAAGGAAGTGCATAGTGCGAATGTGCAGTGCACGGGGTATGCTTCGTTGGCATGCCATATACATTGTCCCCTGACACAGTGTTTTGTTTTGTAATAATAAAATTTATGAGAAAATTGCTTATTTTAGTTTTACATTTAAAATCAAATCTGAATTAGTTGTATTACCGAAAATACTCTGATTTATTGTCAAATTAACCAAAAGAAACTATCATTACAATTTTATCATATCAAGGGGATATATATTAATAAAGGTCATTTACAAATAAATCAATAAAATATTTTTTATAACTATATATTAGTCAATATATTATTTTATACCGTCTTTCTTTATAGTGGACGCCTGCCATTCTTATTTTTACGAATTTCCAGCACCAAGCCCTCAAGTATTGCTAAGCCCGAGAGTTTAACACTAGTATGTCAGCTTTATATTAAGTTTTAACTCCAAAATTTTAGTCCAAAATTTCAAAGTTCAAACTTAATATTCAGTTTTAACAAATTTCATTCTATATCTTAAGAGAGTATGAAATGAATCGTTGAGAAGTTTCCTGAAAAATCGGTGGAAGAGGTGAAATTTATTTTATACCGTCTTTCTTTATAGTGGACGCTCGCAATTCTTATTTTTACGAATTTCCAGCACCAAGCCCTCAAGTATTGCTGAGCCCGAGAGTTTGACACTAGTATGTCAGCTTTATATTAAGTTTTAACTCCAAAATTTTAGTCTAAAATTTCAAAGTTCAAACTTAATATTCAGTTTTAACAAATTTCATTCTATATCTTAAGAGAGTATGAAGTGAATCGTTGAAAAGTTTCCTGAAAAATCGGTGGAAGAGGTGAAATTAACTCACACTCAAACACAATCCTACATATTACATACAACACAAGCAATACCAATACAGCAGATTACGGCAATACAAGTGTTATCCATGTCATCTTAAATAAATGCATGTATACCAAGTATGAAGAAGAAACAATACCTGCAAGTTTATACAAAACGATACTAGACCTGCAATACCAGTACCTCAGTACAAACCAGTAGCGAGGACGTTCATACTATACGCTCATGATTTCCTCTTAGCATACTCATAAAAAGTAACCTCTCGGTTATAAACACATGATCGAACACTAGGGAGTAGCAACTGACTAGGATGACCACTGGTGGTTTAACGGATTGAACCCAAGGTCAATAAAAGTATGACCCTTCGTCTCAGGTTAGTGGTTCAAACACTCAAAAATCATTAGTGTAATCAATAAATCAAATATGATGATTATGCTAGCAAACAACATTTATCTCAGCATGCTTCTTGATTAAGCAATTCATATGTATACATAAACAGTTGTTCATTCAAATTAACCAAGAAGCGAACAAACTTAGCTTGCTATTAGATGTTTCGTACTTTAATTACAACCCTTACATTAATCCGGTTATTGAAGGTCTTGATAATTAACTCGAACGAGATTTTATCTAATATTCTTTACATGTTGCACCCCAAAATAAGATATGCATCAGAGACACTTGCCTTGAGAATACTTGAGACCTCAACACCTGTCGTGAGTACGTCTGTTAAAATTCCAAATGTTCTCAAAACGAGTAGATTATGCATCCTGATCTCGGAGTTCAAAAGGTTCTACATGTTAAATTCAAATATCACCACATATCATAATAAACAAACCATCAAAAAAATTCTACTTCAGTCAGGAAAGTCAGGAAAGCAATCACATGGAATAATCATATATTCTAAATTATGCAAATAAAAAGGACATGGATTCATCCACCTAGATTACTAGCATTAATACTACTTTGTTCGTCCAACACTACACTTTTCCACTATGCCACTCTGATCTTTTTCAAGTGCTGGAGTACCTAATCGGAAAATAATTCATTTTAAAAACTGTTTCTCATAAACCAATGACCTTGTTCGTGTAAGGTCCATTTTGATCGATTCAGAGGTTTGGCACTAGCTTAACTGCTAGGCTCCTCAGAATCATTAGTTTGGCACGATTTACCTCGTAAGGTAAGTCATTCCATTATCTTCCAAAAACTGAGTAACTGTTTGGCTTCTGGAATCTAATGGGTTTCTACTTAAGTCTCATTTAAATTTAAGTATGGAGGTTAACCAATTAAAATCCAACAACATGACTAAGTCAGGGCATGGGAGACTGAGCTCTAGCATATTGTCCAATGCATGTATGCTTATGCATTATCCTCGACATCACATTGTTCGATTACTTTAACAAAGTGGCCTCAATCCGTCATTAAGTTGATTAATTAACGGACAAAGTTTGGTTTAATACACAAGTAAAGTAATATAATGACAATCCAACTTTTATTAGTTAATTATCTAACAGGTTTGCAGTAACTCTATCATTCAATTTGATATATACATGAAAATTATTACAAGAATATTAAATGAAGGCACATTAGCAGAAACATGTGCTTCAGGGAATTACAAATTTGTAAACGTAGCTTTTCTCTCATCATTGGCAATGGCCAAACCCCCATCCTCAACCTCACGGCTCACTGTGACCCATCCACCGATGAATGCACCAAGTTGAGCCCACAAATCAAGTCATGCTAAGCAGAAGGCATCAATGTCATACTCTCCAGGGGAGGAGGTGCTGGGAGCTACTCTCTAACCTCATCCGATGATGCCAGGCCAGTTGCCACTTATCTATGGAACAACTTCTTGGGAGGACAGACAGTCGTATTCAAGACCATTGGGATATGCTGTTTTGGATGGAATTGACTTTGACATTGAAGGAGGGACTGACCAACACTGGGATGACCTTGCAAGGTACCTTTCAGGGTATAGCAATAAAGGCAAGAAAGTTTACTTAACTGCTGCCCCACAGACCACAGTGTCCCTTTCCTGATGCTTGGGTTGGAAATGCCCTTAAGACAGGGCTCTTTGACTGTGTATGGGTTCAATTCTACAACAACCCTCCATGTAAGTACACTTCTGGTGACGTGGCCAATCTTGAAGATGCTTGGAAGCAATGGACTTCAGCCATTCCTGCAGCTAAGATTTTTTCAGGATTGCCTGCTGCACCTCAAGCTGCCGGTAGTGGGTTCATTCCTGCAGCCTATCTCAACTCACAAGTCCTTCCAGCTATCAAAAATTCAGCTAAGTATGGAGGTGTCATGCTTTGGTCCAAGTATTCTGATGATCTCACTGGATACAGCTCCTCCATCAAGAATGATGTCTAGTTTTTAATGTACCATTGTAACTTGACTATATACGTATCTCATTTCAAGTTTATAAATTATAATCTATCTAGTTTAAGAGAGTGAAATAATTGAATCTCAAGTTTGATGAATTTTGCAGCTTGTGGATTATACAAGATTGACCAACAGGCATGTGCAAGCAGCATTAGCCTTAGTCCTGTCCAAATTACATATCTCATTGCCACACATTCCAGCTTGATCTGTATGAGAATGCTGATAGTCCTCCATCATTCTTGTACACATACACAGCCCCATCTGATCACTCCCCACATACAATTCCAAAGCTTCCTGCTTCATCTAAAACTGCAACAACTTCCCCTGCCACATTTGATATGTCTGCTCCATTCCAGCAAGAATAGTTATATTATGATTCTGGGGAGGCATTGTAAGTTTCTGGCATATTGTAAGTTAGGGCAAGGCTTAAAGAATTGCGCTGTTGGAGCATTTTGAGAGCATAATAACCACCATGTGAGGGTGATTTAGATGTTGTAAGCTCTAAAGATCTGATAGAGGCTGGTTGGGGAGAAGAGTGTTAGATGGGTGTGAGAAACTCAGCCACACATGGTGGCTAGCATTGCTGCACTGGAGATGTTTGACATCCACGTGGCAACGTCACCCTCCATGAGAACACGGTTTCCGGAGTGTCCATCTCCAAGATTGCATTGTTTTTTGACAGTATAATTTCTATATTTAGATGATTTTGAGAATGAAATTTGTTGGCTTCGCGGTTTAGACAGATCTTGCACCTGCTAGATAAGGACCCAAATAGACTTGGGGAGGGGAAGAGGCCACGTGACAATATATTGATTATACAAAATTCATTTTTCTCCGGCGGGAGAGCCAGGAGAGGAGTGGATGGAATAAAACCCACTTAACGTTTTCTATTGCAATTGGAAACAAAAGTGGACTACATGTACAAAAGTGAAAAAAAATATACAGTGATGAAAGTGCAAATGTGAGCAAACTATGGGGATGTAAAGTGTCTTTTGGTCAAATTTAAACCCTAAATCCTTACACTACTTATTTTTAAAATTGTATGCAAATATAATTTAAGTGAATTCATAACAGCATCGTAATGCCACCATCACACAATATTTTCCAATAATTGACCAATTGCCAATGTATGCGAGATAGGAAACTAATACATGCCAAAGGTATGAGTCAATTCCCTATATATTACAACAAAAAAGGAAAATTCATATCCACTCCCCTTGCATAACTTTCATTTTTTGTCTTGGAAAGGGATTTAAACTTGTTGTATTGTATGTAAGGGTAAATGTTTTTAACCACTAAAGCTACAAGCCCCCGCACGCCCTACTTGGCAGGGCAATGGACATTTTGGAAAATCTAATTATGGTCATTGGTTGCCATCAAATCTTCACATGGTACAGAAGTGGTAACAAAATCAATGCTAAAAAGGTTATGGTAAGCAAATCAGCCACAAAAGAACCAATTAATTATGAATTAAAAACTTGTTACAACAGATAATTAGGCAAACAAAAAACACTGCCTAAAATGATGCAACCCAGATTAGTGTAAACCCAACCCAATTACTATAACATACATTTTACTCTATCATCACAAACCCACACACAAACATATTAATCACACTATAACACCTGATTGTACTCATACTTGCAAAAACTCAGTCAGCCTTCCCTCTACAATCTATCATCTGGTCCACCAAGCATGACCTGTCATTTAAATATTTCTACTTCAAACTTCATATTAAGTTGAAAAAATGAGGAAACATAAAAAAATCAGTATTCCGGGAAATCTTATTGAAGTTGTAATCATTCATCCAGAAAGGAAACACCAATTAAAGTTTAAAAATCTTATGGATATCTTTCCCCTTTCATTAAATTTCTCTAGGATGCAAATTATAACTCATAACAGATTAAAAATATATATTCAAAGACACAGTATGGCAGAATGGAGGATAAAAAACACATACATTGCAATCACCAGCATATTTCCTGGCCAGTATAATAGCTGCATTTCTTTCTCGCTCTGTTTCAAATGTTAATACATATGAGAGACCCTTCCTTGCTTGCCAAAACAACGCCTTTGCCACATTAGTGACATCCCCTCTAGCGCCGCATAGCTATACATCATGAAAGGTTAAGTGTATAAATTGTTTGTCAGCGAAAATTATGTCATATCAATTAAATCATGCAAGAAATAATAGCATCAAGTTTCAAAAGAGTAGGTCAGCCCTAAACAAAATAAATTTCTTACTATGTTATAAGGCAGGTGAGTGCTCCATTTGTTAGGTGTCCATGTGTATGTTGGCTTAGGATTTGATTTTAGAGGTAGTTTTGTTTTATTAGGATTTCTTCTCTTTGTTAGGTTTTCTTTGGTACAACTTATTGTTAAGAGTATACTCTCACCTCCATTTAGCCTTCTTTCTTTCTTTCTTTTTTTCTTTTTTCATTTCAACTGAAAAGAAGGTGGCATTTTTGAAGCATATGAAGGAGATTTGCTAAGGAGATTTTCCAAAATAATTTTTCCTTTATTAAAATTATTGTTTAATTAGAATATAAGTTCAAGTGAAAATACTCTTACCTGCATTGAAGAGGAATAAATTTCCCTAGACTTTGTAATCCATCCTCTACAGAGCTTCATCCTCGTCTTCCCCACATGAAATGCATGAACAGAATGTGATGCATAATCTTGCCCATTCATTTTTGAAATAACTACCTGCATAACACCAATATAAAACCAACTGAGAACCAATTGTCTAATTCTGAAGACAAGTGTGGCAAAAATACTGTATGTATCTTTTCTTTTTATCTCTTTGGATCAACACATGCTATCGATCATGACTAGGACAAATTAAACTCAAACTAAACATTCAAATGTATAAGCATACTAATTATGGTATTATGATAGTTACGTGTTGATTCTCCAAAACAAGTAACAGATCCCACCAAATTTGTAACAGCAACGAGTCTGCAATAACCTTAGGCATGTGACAACAAAGACTCAGACTGACCCTAATCAGTTTGGACTAAGGAGCAGACTAAATATTCTAAGTGACGAAGAACATATCCAATAATTCAGTTTCAAATTGCCTCGCAGATTCAAGCTGAAATTTTTGAAAGCTTTTTTTTTCCGTCATGCTGGATTCCAATTATATCACTTGTCCTCCTGAGGCCTTATAAGTTCTGCCTGTTATCATAATCCCACATCGCTTGGGTACCTTTTGGGATGCTCAGTATATAAACATATGGGCACCCTTTCTTTCTAAGCTAGTTTCCCAGGGTGAGTTCTATCTATGGGTTTTTCATGGTATCAAATCAGGTATACTGTACAGATGGTCGGGTCAAGCCTAAGTGGAGGGGAAGAGCTGAGTGTCTCTAGCCCTGGTTCTAAGGGGACGTAATGCATTGCCCCACATTGCCTAAGAACCTAAAAGATATGGCATCTCATGACTAGATGGCTAGAATTCTAAAGAATATCCATGAAAGGTCAGTATCTACGTATAAAAAATGTGACTGTCTGTAGAGATCGAACTCTTATCCTAGCTCAATTACTAAGATATAAAGTTTGGGCATTCAAGCATAAAAAATTGAGGGTAAAATTTAGATTTATCACAACATAATTAAGACACTTTTGTTGTATATCTTTAAGGTAGATGAGCATTAAGCAGTTTGCTGCAGCGCAATCAGAATCATGAAGTAGATAACAATGGAAGTAACACGAAAGAAGTGGGATCTTACATGAAAATCAGTGTTAGATTTTCGCAAAAGTGTGTCTACATAGCTTCCAAGTCCTGCAGCTGTTAACAGTAACTTAATCAAGATTTTGTTTCCTCTTCTCTTAATCAACCTGAGATGTACTATACATTATAAACTACAAGGAAGAAGCTTAAGCCAGGTAATCTACTCAGATTACAATAGAAAAAAGTAAATAACACGTTTAAAGGTAATATCAGTGGTTATAAAAATTCATATTGGGCAATTTGGAGAAACACTAACCAGGATCAATCGGACCAGCAGTCATCACTGTGACATTTTGGCCATTGGAATTAATGTCTGCTTGTAGGATTCGTCCAACATCAAAGGGTTCTGGAGCATAAATTGATTTATTGGCACCTGATAAGGTAGAAAATTGAGCTATATTAGATAGATGTAACATAACAACCCTAACTAAAGGATTTGGAGGATAAATTGGCACTCTGGAACTTAAGGTAGTGAATAAATGACATCAATCTTAATAAGATTCATGTTAAACACTTGGTCAGATCCTAGAAGTATACAGTGCTTGTTCAAGCATAATCTGTAATATTTGAAAT
Organism: Purshia tridentata; assembly: GCA_003254885.1. Classification (NCBI taxonomy): domain Eukaryota; kingdom Viridiplantae; phylum Streptophyta; class Magnoliopsida; order Rosales; family Rosaceae; genus Purshia; species Purshia tridentata. The sequence goes on along the minus strand of QANT01006019.1, from coordinate 11,709 downwards.
TTTAAGACTGAAATCTCAGTTAATTTACTTGTATTAGTATGTCTGCATGTCATCGTGACAATGAAAATTAAGTAAAACAACATTTTGATGGCAGAAAAGCAAGCAGGGCCAGCCCTGAGAATTTGGGTGTCCAAGGAAGTTCTTGAAGTGGACCCCTTCGTACATACATAACAGAAAGAAATTTAAGTTGATAAGTGTACGAAAAGAGAGAAGAAAAAAAAGAAACAGAAACAAACAGAACAAGTACCCACAAGACAGTTTGGTGGTGTATAATTTCCAAAATTAAATGTAAATTTTGTTTCCATAAAAATACAATAAGGTTGCAAGAAATTGTTAGAACTCAAAATGATGAAATTTAGTATTATTTCTATAGTTTGGAAAATCCAAGTTAGGAAAAGAAAAGATAGCACTAAATGAAATTCAAATTTATAATACAACATAAGCTGTACATTTGTTATTCACACTTTAGTACTAAAATTAGACCACTTCAATTGATGCGACCCATTGGGATTTAAGTAAACATAATAGAGTTTTTTGCCTAAGAAACAGCATGCATGGTTGGGCTGAAGCCAAGGCCCTGTCCAATGGTGAAAATTTGGGGGCTAAGGCTGCCGCCTGCTTGGCACCACAAGGGCCAGCCATGAAAGCAACAAAACTTTTTAGAGCAGATAGAATTTTGAGAAGCTTGATTATGATCTAAATAATGGAAAAACCAAAGATAGTCAGAACCTTTTGTACATGAATGCAATAGCTACGAATTTGCACACCCTAGAAAAGAGAACTCCAACAATGCCAACTGCACATGCAGGTTGACCATATCTTTACTATAATTCGTTCCAAGTTTCTTTTCAAAAAAGAAAAAATGGTTATTTCAATGTTGTTTCAAATAAAATTCAGTTTAGTTATTAACTTATTATTATTATATTGAAAACTAGTCAGTAGAATATTTATGCAGAAAAAAGTATAGCCACCTAGGTGACTCCTTGCTAGAAAATCCTAAAAGAAGCAAGCATTAAAGCCCTTCAACGAGAAAAGGCTTAATGTTTTTGTTATTGGTTATAACTGAGAGCATCTAAAATAACCTAAAACTTGCTAACTTGTATGCACAAATCAGATACTATTGATATTATAGTTTAAAATGGAAACCATGTTCGAGTGAACCACCTAAAGCTAAAATGTTTGGGAAGAAAGTTCCCATTTTTTGCAAACAGGCGAACTCACAACAGCATAAGCATATAAGATAAAAGATGTTCAATGGTAATAGTTTCATTACTGAAGTGTGTAAAATAGCATACTGTCAGCTTGATATACATTGTTGGCCCATTCCCTAACAGATTGAAATCTTGAGGTCCAATGATTGTCTAGCATTGTATGAGGGCCTTGTTTGCAGGAGGTTTCAAAACCTCCAAGCCCCATTCCCTATTTCTTTGTTGGTTTGCAAGGTTCAGAGTGAGACTGCACCTATATGCTTGTCTCTCTCTTTCCATATGTCTTCCTCTCCACATGTAGGATAGGGATGCATGTGAGAGATGGTGTCAGCTTGATATAGATTGTTTGCTCATTTCCTAACAGCTCAAGCTTTTAGGGTTCAATGGCTGTTTAACACATACTACTGGGAGTTTGTGCATATGCTTTTTATTTAAGATGGTGAGAGTCTAAAGTAATGGTTAAAGTGAATTACAAGAACACATTGCAGTACCTAATCAATAGAANATGCATGTGAGAGATGGTGTCAGCTTGATATAGATTGTTTGCTCATTTCCTAACAGCTCAAGCTTTTAGGGTTCAATGGCTGTTTAACACATACTACTGGGAGTTTGTGCATATGCTTTTTATTTAAGATGGTGAGAGTCTAAAGTAATGGTTAAAGTGAATTACAAGAACACATTGCAGTACCTAATCAATAGAAAATCAAAACATATGTAAATAGGACATGGTGAACCTGTATAGAAACATAGAAAGAACAAAAAACAAGGTGCATGTGTGCCAAATAAGTTACAAATTATCAAAGTATTGTTAGACTATCATTATACCCAAAAATAATCTTAAAGTTTTTAGGAAATGGATAAACAAAGTATATCAAGCTAATACCCTCCTTCATGTGCAACATCATCTGAAGAAACAGACCAAGAAACATATATGCGCAATCTTATCCAACACTGTTAACTAGAGAATGGGGATGAGAGATTTCAAACCGAGGACCTCTGATAACCAAAGCTCTGATTGATAACATGTTAGATTATCATTTATCCCACAGGATTAAGCTACTAGGAAATCGATCAACAATGTATATAAAACCAACAATTATATCATTTGACTGAATCAAACTCTTCCAGCTTGGACACAGTTTGAAAGAGCTGAAAATATGATAACATTGTTTGAATAAATACCTGAAATAACTTCGTTCCTGCTGCCATCTGATGAAACACGGCACCACTGAATTGAGCATATTGAAATTTGTGGAGCATCCTCTGAGCAAGGTTGGATTCGTAGATATGAACCTAGAGTTTCAGAACCATCTATAACATATAAACGAGATTTGTTTTCCTCTGCCCTCTTGCTCATTGCCAGCTGGTAAGAATAAGGAAATAAGGTAGGGCAATGAATTATAAATTTAGAATTTCTGGAAGTTGCATAAACAATAGAAAGATTGACTAAATTAAGAAGTAATCTTATATCAGGGCATAGTAACAAAATATACATATACAAATTAATACAAGAAAGAAATAAAAAGTCCAGATATCTCAAAACCAATAAATATATAAGTGCCTGAATGTGTAAATGTAAATTTTGGCTTTATACAGCTTTCCTGGATAGCATTTAGCATACGGAAGAAGTATTGGATTGGACTTTAAGTAGTAACTTGAAACACCATTAGCAAGGATAAACTTCCAAGTGGCTTAAATGCTCAGGGGATAAATTCAAGCCTATACCTGCAGGGCACATACAGTCTTTACCAATAAAAATGGGTAGCAATCTTCCAAAAGCCTAGCTTGCTGACAAATAATTCATTAGAAAGAATTGCGAGAAATTTCTCTCATTCTTTGTTTAGTGATATCTTATAAAATGAGACATAAATAGCCTTTTTAAATGTTATACTTCACATTTTGTAAGCATTTTTATTGTTTAGGCCACTCCCCCAATCTGGATCTCAAAAAGGAATGACAAAAAGGGCATTACTCCTAGAAAATAAAATACAACTTTGGATATCTTTCCTTCCCGTCATTCTTTCAAAGATCAAAGCCTCAAGAGTAAAAAAATCCGAGGGGTTTCTAAGATCCCCTAAACAGTGTTTTAAAGAAAATAAGTTTAACAGAATCAACATTGTTTAGATTGAATTTCTTAGAGGAAGCTGGCTATACAGCAAGATTGAACAACAACTTGGCTCATCCACTAAGTTATTTGCTACATTTTAAACGTCAATAAGCATTCAAGTTTCACTAAATCAGAAATGATTAGGGATTTAACAGAAAAAAAAATTAAAGAAACATGTCATTTAAACAAGAGAGCATATGATTTATCTGCGTGAAGTTAAATAAATTAAAAAAAAAATTCAATTAACTTCAAGAAAGTAAAAGTATGTTTGAATCCGCTTTACATACCTCTTTCTGAAGCTTCACTGAAAATAGGCATTTCTCTCGAATCTGAGTTCGTAGTGCACGAAGCTCGTGTTCCATGTCCATCACCTAAAAGTTAATTTTATCAGGACTAAATATTTTATCCAAACAAGTGTACTAGTATGACAAGAATAATAGCACCTATTTTCATTAAAAATAAAAAATAGGTGTTGCAATGGAGTCACATTACATAGGTGTTCCCCACAACAGTAGTAGTAACACAGTAGGCCTACCAGTTTGAAAGAATGGGAGGAAATTAATTTAGAAAATATAGAAAAGTTGCAACATGATTTAATGATGAATAGTTTTTTTAGCAGAACACTAAAAGAAATTTAGTTGAAAGATTTTTCTTACCTAATTCTTAAGTAAACAAAAAGGGAAATCAGAAATAAAAAAGATATCACTTAAAAGATAAAACACCTTATACATCATCAAAAAGGTAAAATTTCCCAGATATCCGTACTATATTGGACAACTGAAAGGAAAAAAAAGAAAATTATTTATAGAAGCAGGAAACTTGTATACATAGGCTTCAAATTCATCCCTTACACTTCTCAAAGGTGCCCATCTTTACTAAACTCAAAAACTTGCTACAATTTTCAAAGTTTTTTCAATAGAGAAGATTTCAACTTAAATTTTTTGAATTACCTACGTTCTTTTGGTTTTCTATTGTGTTCATTATATCCATATTACACAGTTGGGTTTTAAAAAACTAAAGAAATGTTTCACTTGATAGATATAGCCCATGTAAAGCCTTTAGTTACACTTTACAAAGTCATGTAGCAAGTCAAAACAAGTTGGAATAAAAATAAAAAAACCTGTAATACACCTATGGAAAAAAGAATCAAAGTTGAGAACATAAAACAACACCTTGCTTGGCTGATGCATCAATTTAATTCTTCTAGCTTCCTGAACAACCTCCACTAGTTCCTCCACATCCTAACATTACAAATCATAATATGATATCATAAGTTCCTTCCATGTACAAGTTAAAAGGAATGTGATTAAAATATGAAAGACAATAACACAAAATACGATACCTCGAATGAGATTCTACATATTCCATTCACTATGAAAACTCCAATCATAATATATTCCAAATAGAATACTTAAAAGCTGCATTGCACAGTGAACAACTATATGACAGGTGCACAAATTGAAGATGAAATTTCTCTCTATGGCATGACATGAAGACTACTTATATCCAATCATAAATATCAGAAGAAACCAACGCTTCCCTTTTGAAAACCAATAAGTTCTATCATTTCATTCTTCTACAATATCTCTAAGTTTTATTTTTAAAAAGTGCACATTCAGAGTGACTATAGCTCTTGTTAAGCCATTCCTTTCAAATTTGATCTCCTAGTGAGTATAGGTGTGGCCTATGTGAGTGGGGCTATGTAATTAGGTACCCACGCGATGTGGCCCGGGTACCCTTGTAAGTTGGGTTTCAAGGGAAAGTTCTACCGATAGATTTATCACTAATTAGAAACTAAAATAAGGATTTAAGTTGAGAACTTGTATGTGAACTGTTGGATCAGATATAATGGCTAAGATGGAAGTCCTCACTAGAATGTTACCATACTGGTGTGTGTGTGTGTGTGTGTGTGTGTGTGTGTGTGTGTGTGTGTGTGTGTGTGACACATATAATTACACTTGGGTAACTCAATATATATTATGAGCTGCTTGACTATAGAAGATTGCTCGTTCACTATGAGAGAATAAATCCTAACTGTAAATTCAAGAAAATTCTTCATTTACAGTCCTCTCAAACAATACCACTATCTAAGTTAACTTCTTCTTATGTTCCTTATAAGTCCACCATCCACACAAAAGCTTGACCATCACTGAGATAATGAAAAGGTAATGATTTCTATTGGATGACAATAAAAGAGCATCATAAGAAACTCTTAGGCACCTGTTTTTTAGAAACTTCGGAAGTTCTGTCTTGTTCTCCAAGAGCCTCTCCAATTCTCTGTACTACTGCCCTCGCACTTTCAATTTCAGCACAAGCAAAAGATTTCTCTTGGTTAACCAGCTTTTTAGCATCTTCAGAAGCCTATACACAAGGAATGAAAAGGAAAGCAAAATAAGAAACAATAAAGCAAATTAGTAGTTCTAATAATTCAGCTTTGGTGGTGCATTGACCCTTCACTCAAGTTGCATTCCACAAATAAAACACTGTTTCATCTGAATGTCTGATTGTAGAATTCTAAGAGGTAAAACTCCAATGTAAAATCTGCTATGATCCTTTCTATTCTTTAGAATTATTAAACAAATATTTATAAAAAGCATTTACTTAAGAATCCATCAGCAAATTTGAAAAGTCATAAAGGACCTGTTTGAGAAAATTGGCTAGCTTTTTCACTTCAAACTTCTCCTGAATGAGTTCTCCTTCCTTTTGAGTCAACTTAACTGCTAAAGCTTCCACCTGCATGAAATATTAAAGTTGGATATATTGGAGATACTTGCATACACAATGAAGGCTTTTGAAATATTCCTATAAGTTAATAATAAATTAAACAGAAACATAAACAATGGGTAATCAACGACCAATATTTACACAGTGTCTAACAAATTGTAAGACTCACTGAAAATATTTTATAAACATTAAAAACTTTATGTGAAAAGCCCTGAAAGGTAGTGGCTCCATTTCCAAATCTAAAAAATTTAGCATGCATGTTTAATCACAGAATATTGTCCAGTATGAAGTCTACATAATCAACTTTTATTTTTAATATTTGATACATACAATCAAACATATTTCCATAGGTCAAGTAATGACTTTTGTACAAAAATATGTTATTGCAGACCACATATATTGAGGCAAGGGGGGTTGGGGTGGACACAACAATGAGAGAAGAGGATAGGTTTCGTTTCTCTTTTCTATACTTTTTCTTGATTTTGTCAAATTTCTATTTGTTTAGGGGCTATGTCTCGCTTTACCCATGAACATGGCCAAAGGCTTCATTATTCAAAATCCTCTTTCTTATGTGGGATTGCACAATTTATTTTTTTATCTCTCAATACCAAGCCCTAAGCAAGGATCCTGTCATGCATCTGTTACAATTTACGTGGGATACTTCTGTTATCTGTTACAATAATATATAAGTACTACCAAGAGGGTGAAGTATTCTTCTTGATGAAACTTACATGGATCCTTATCGCCTGTAATAGTGTTACCCTGTGTCCCGAGATTCAAATAATGGAGAACTTCAGAATCTGGGCATAACTAATCGACAATGCACATACCCAGGTCCATGCCATATGTATTTTAGTCAAAAAATCATAGTATCATTCCTCACTTAGCCCTCATACAGAATTATATCTACTCTAAGAACATGAGAAGAAAGAAAATAAAGCACATACATTTGCAATTCATTAGCAAAATGTGGTAGTCAAGGATGGTAGCCATATAGAAATCAATTTTTTCCAGTTGAAGAACATGCTTGATGTAATAATCAGATAGAAATTTCTGATCAAAAAGGACTTCAGAAAAACAAAGCACAAATGAGATGGGGTCTAGGCTCCAGGCATGTTGTAATGCTGAAAGCTAGAATGAGCTGTTCAGACTCCAGAGGACTGTGAAACTAACTAATATCAAGAAGATGAAATAAGCAAAAGATCTCCACCCAGTGCACCCACCAGATGGTCATGAATGTCGTTTGCTCATATGTTCTTTGAAGAATAACATAACTTAAACATGCCAAGGCTTATTTTTCATACATCCAGAATTTAATATATGTTACAAAACTATACTTCATTCAGTAATAAACTAATAAACTATTTTCAAAATTAAAGTGGTGATATCCACCAACTAGGGGCAGACTACTTATTTGAGTTAGGCAATTCAAATCAAAGTTCAACAGAATAGAAGACAATTGTGTAAAACTAACCATAGAAATAGCTTTCTCCACATCCTCCTTATTTCGCCCTGCTAAACGCCCTCTCAAATGTTCCAACGCATCTCTAAGCTTCTTCAAAAGAACATGTCCCTCCAAAGAAGCCACTTCTCTAAGCTTTGCCTGGATTTCCACAATGAAAGAGCACCATTCATTCGTCATATAATCTTATCAAAAGTTTGTCTTCACAGTGAAGTGGTACAAAAGATAAATAAATGAATGATTAAATGGCCTCTGCATCAGGATAAAAAAGGCCCTATAAAGCTGAATGTCAAACACGTATTTGGATGTCAAGCTGCTTAGTTGGACTGGGTCATACTGAAGGTCAAAATTAGTACTACTTCTATGTGCTTTTGTAAATAAAATAGAATATTAAATATAAAAATCAGAAACCTCTTCAGACAATTTAGCAGCAGCAGCCAAGTTCTTGTCAAATTTACTGGCAAGGTCACGAACTGAGAGACGTTTATGCTGGTCTGAGAGTTGAGTAGTTTCCTGTTCAACTACCTCTTTTAAGGTTGGACCATTGTTATCCTCCTTTGTCTCTTGGAGGATTTGATTATCAGGTCCTAGTTTATACTTAGGAAAACCATCAGAAACAAAGCTCACATCAGCGGAAACTGACAGAACTCCCTCAATTGGGATCATCTCTTCAAATTCAGGACTTATCTTTGTCATTGGTTCAAATTATAGTCACTGTTGAAGCAAGAAGAAAAACAATCAAAAATTAGACCTCTAGGATACTAACAAATATAAAATCTTCTTAATCAGAACCCTTCACAAATATATATGGCCAAAGCCAGATGACACATATATGTTTGGCATCCCATTTATTACCAGAATCCATGTCACAGGAGCTCAATTTTTCTCTGAAATTTAATGTAACACAAAATTCAAATTGAACATTTCTCCGGATATGTAGCATAAAGCCCCAAAACCCCTATCATACACCAATGCATCATCCATGTTTGGTTCTATATGAGCAGTAAAATGCTATCACTACAATCTCAACATGAACTGAGAAAAGGTTAAAGGAGTTTAATATAGTCAGTAGTAAGAAGGGCTTTAAAATGTGTTAAGAGCAAGGAAAAAAGTAAAAAACTACATAATTATTGTCAACTGATGGGCTTACAGATTCTCAACTGAGTTATGAAATATTCAGTTACTTTTTTTCCCTATAAATCAGTGTTGTAAGTTTGTAACTTCCATACAAATCAAGCCATACCCAACTTTTTCAAATCACTCTGAATGTTCTGAGAAGGAAAGAAAAGGAAAACTCTAAGACAACATGAAATTCATTCCTAGAAGAGAGAGAGAGAGAGAGAGAGAGAGAGAGAGAGAGAGAGAGAGAGAGAGAGAAAAAAAAAGGGCGAATGAGAGTGAAATTCGTTCATTTCAAAAGTACATCCATCTCAGATATACAGTATTAGTTTCACAATAACTAGAAGTAACAAAAAAATAATAATAATAAAAAGATAACAAAGGTAATCTAAAATCAACAAATGATCTAGTACGATTAGTATATGAATTCACAAAGGGATAGCTCAAAACCCACAATAATTTGTTCCTACTTCCAAATTTAACCATCAGCTACCAACTTCTAAACTTCATTTCAAAAGTTCCAACCCACATTACAAAGTTTCTCCACACAACTGATACTTCATCAAACAACACAAAATTTCTGAAACGATTAAGCAAATAACCAGATTAACGATAATTTTTAATATAAAGCACACAAATGCAAAATTAGACCCACCCAGAACTCCAAATTACAGGCAAAACCAGACTCATGCAACTCCAGTACAGCTTAAAACAAAGGCACCATGATAGCACCTAAAGCTTCAAACTTTAATGTATGAAACAAATGGGGAAACTCAGATAAACAAAATAAAAGAGAAAGAAATAAATGCAGCTTAAAATGTTTAATGGTACTTACAGATCATAATACAAAGTCTGGCCAAAACAAAGAAATATGCTAATGCTGGTCGACTGAGATATTTTTCTTCTTGTTTCTGAAACATATATGAAGGGGGAGGGGGGCGGGGGAATGAAAGTATAGACTCGCGAGAAACAAGAAGAGCAAGAACAAGTAGAAGAAGAAGAATCTAAGAAGTGGTTTGCTTGCTTTGCTTTTCCAAAAGGAAAAGAAAAGCCTTATGTTACTGACTTCTCTGTCTCCTCTGTCTCTCTCAACAACTTGAACCTATTTATTTTTCTTTCAAAAATGGTCCTTTGCACATTATTTTTCTTTACCTCATCATTGTAACTCTGCGAAAAAAGTGGAGAGGTGAAATAGTAAAAGGCAAAACACTTCCATGCTATGTTCACGCGCTAGCCCCACCCACTGAGTTGGGAGTTGGGACCCTGCCCAGGTAACGGTTGGCACATTGAGTTGTGCACTGTGTTTGACCCCTACAAAATTAATTTATGGAAATAATATCTTGCAAATCTTGTATGATGTAATATAATTGGTTAATACTATTGGGATCTTCTCAGATTATAGTTATCTGATTGCCTGGAGCATGATAATTCGGTGTGGGTGGTCTCCATGAGCAAAGTATGAGGGGATAGTTAATGCCTTATTTGGGCTTTTGAAATGTGGCTTGGAAGGTGATAGAGAAAGGGATAGTGGCCGAGCCGCCGACATCAGGGGTAGGGGGTGCTGCAATTCATCTTTTTTTATTACAGATGCATAACACATTTTAAGTGTGATTGGAATTGAAAAAATTTTAGATTTATATCATACAGATTGAAACAAGTAAAAACAAAGCAAGTAAAAAAATCGAAATCTTTTTCTTTTATTTTAAATTGCATGTCAAAATACACTAAGGGTCCGTTTGGTTTAAGTTTTAGAGGCTTAAAAATGGAAAATCAATTCCATTCTATTGTTTAGTAAGTACATAGAAGGAAAATCATTTCCTGGCCCAAGAAAAATGATTTCCCTTATTGGGGGGAAAATAAAACCCTTGCTGAAGTTTGGGTTTTGGTTTCCCCCTTTTGGGAAAGTATTTATTGCTTTTTCTATTTACTAAATTAACCTTGAAATTTTTAAATTAAATTAAAATTAAATTTGCTTGTGTTTAATAAATAAGGGTATAACTGAAAAATTATATCAATTTTATTTCATTTTCCTACACAAACCAAACAAGAGAATGGAAATAAAAAGAAAATTATTCGTTTACTTTCCTAACATTACCAAACAGGGGAATATAATCTTACATTTCCTTATCTTTGGAAAAGGCATAGGAATTGATTTCCTAAGAAATCAATTCCAGGAACCAAACGGATCCTAATGGTTCATGTAATTTGATCAAATTTGCCCTTTTACTTTAGAGTTTCATTTTGGAATTAGGACTTGGGCACCATATTATTTTTTAGATAAGCAGTGGATACATAACAACTTTTAGTTCAATCTAAAACAATTATGTATAGTAGGACCCAGGCGAGGCATTATGAGTGGTGTTGATGGCGCGTTAGATTTGAGCGTGGGATTTCCGAGGTTTGGGAACAGGGGAAGTTTTTGGCGGGGAGTGGTGAAATGGTTTGTTGACGAGTGATCTTCTAAAGAAACCCTCACTGATGTGTGGTATTTACGAGAATACCCTTGTATACGGCATATATGTATGTATATGTGTGTATAGGTCCGAGGTACAGAACTTGTGGTTGGACGAAAACAATATATAGTTGGGAATATTAAGGTTAGGTAGCCTAACAATCATAAAATATCAATTATCAAAATATGGGATGGACCAAATGCCATGCACATGACAGTGCCACCACTTTGTCTGGAAATTTGAGACATGTGAGAATGAGATAGAGATGGTCTGCGATTGAGAGAGAGAGAGTCACTCGTCCTGTCATTTTCAGTTTTCGGAAAATTAAAATTTAGTATCCTACGATTTGCCTTATTTTTTTCATTTTTTATCTTCATAATTTTACTTTTTATAAATTGAGTCTTAATAATTTATTTTATTTTATTCTAGGAGAGGAAGACAAACTTGTTTAGGAACAATTCTACAACTTTTTTAACTAGATTATTTCATTAAAGCTATTTAAATTTATATTCGATACAAACTAACTTGTGATCTAGTAGTATTTATCTTCACAATATTACAAATTGCTCAAACAAAAAATATTTTTGCAGACTACAATGTTTGACTTTAGAGAAAAATTCTTATTCTAGTAATAAT
>QANT01006016.1:0-11334 GCA_003254885.1 Purshia tridentata | reverse complement strand
TATGAACTATATGATATTATAAACTATAATAGGGGTGTTCGGGGATAACACCCCCACACAAGTCAACGGTCAACATGCTGAACACGTGGGACCTCGGATTCGACTTCCGTCCCACGACCCATGGTCAACGGTCCATCGATGCAACCTAGTCGGATCGGATCTTACTGTCGGATCCGATCCGAACTAGTCATGTCGACTTGTCGTCAGAAGCAAGGTCTGCAGGATTCATCAGTCGTTCGGATCGGATTATGAGTTCGGATCGGAATGTCTGAGTGTCTTCCTTCGATAAACTACCTGTTCGTTGGCTCTGACATCTTGTTGTTCGGATCGGATCCAACTGCCCTCCAATCCGAATACTCCCTGGATGTACTGAATTTCCTCGCAGGTCTACCACCACTGGAAGCCCCATTCGGATCCGAGTGATCGACCTCGACTCATCCTCTTCCGAGCCAAATGAAAACTCAGATGGTAGTTATTGCGCCTGACACTCCGAAGGTAACTTTATGCTTTGCATTTATGGCCTATCGACTCTGCCTTGCTTTTCCATTTAATGCATGCAACTTGCAGACATCCCTCTTACATTAAATGAGAGAACCTGTCAGTAACCCAGCCTACCCTGCAAGCTTAGCCTCCAAGATCTATGATTAGCCATGATCATACCTACTGGCCAGCCAAAATATCCCAATCCCTTTGCCTATAAGTAAGAGCACAACCACAAGGCAAAGGGACAGACAGAAATCTGAGAAAACTAGCCCAAGCTCTAGCAACATTTACTCAGAAATCTTACCTCTTTTCCTTCATCTTCTTCCCAAGCTCTAGTTGTGTTATTCAGCACTTCTTGCATCCTCCTCCTTGCACTCCTCTGACTTTGCCATCGGAGCATCTCCGGCCGGTACCACACCGGTGCCCTTTTTCGTTCATTTGTGCAGGAAGAAACCCAGAAAGCAATTAGTTGACGCGTTCGGATCGTCCGCTCGGTCGCTCAACTCACCACGTCATCAACAATCCGCATTTAAGTTGTGTGCAAGGGTCATCGACATATTTTTGCATCAACAAGGGGCTTTAATTTACTCTATAATAGAAATTAAATATATACAAACATATATAAACTATATAAAAATTTAATATATATAATTTGCGGATCGGATTGGATATATCCGTGGTTTTCAATATTGATATCCATATCCGATCCACAAATTGCGAATCGGATTATATCGGTACAATATCCACAAATTGCGGATCGAATCGGATCGGTAAGCGGATTTTCGGTATATTTGTGCACCCCTACTAAAAACCAATCCTCCTCTTCTTCACCTATATCAGTCACTCACTCCTCAGCTTTTGCTTTGAGTCTCTCAATCAAGTTTGTGCTTCGTGCACCCACCACTGGAAACTAAGAGAACAACTGAGCAAAGTCTCCAATGGGGAGCAGAGGGCCATCACCACTGGTATCTTCACTAATGGTAGGGGCCTTGGGACTGATCATCTGCAGGCCTACCATACTATCCCTTTTGGAAATCTCAGTGTCTCTGTACCAAGTAGGGGCAGAAACAGAAGGCAGAGCCACCTTTGCTTTTGTGATGTTTCTTGTTTTCTTGGTTTTACTAGTTGTGTACGTTGTTGCTTCATTTTTTCCCACAATTGTTGGCATGTCATCTCCCACTATAAGTCATCAAACAGGTAGCTCTGAGTCTGGTGCAGATGGGTTTGGATTTGGGTTGGGATCATTCATTTTGCTTGTACTCTTCCTTTTTCTAGGTCATCTGGTGTGAGCTCTTCGTAAACATAATCAGCAACAGCTGCTTATATGATAAGCCCATGGCATATGCCTTTTGTAATTAGCACATTCATACATGCTACTCTTTCTTTTTTCTTTTCCTCTAGCTATGATTATATTTTCTATTTTGATAATTTCTAAAACACAAATTAATTTTGACAGCACAGTAATTTGTGGTGTCAACACTATTTCGAAGAGAGTCGGGTGCAATGCGTCTGTCCAAAAAGAGTTTTGCCCTCTGTGTAATCCAACACCACAATAGCATGCTGACCTTATGTTTCGGTCACACTACAATAATTTTTCCGCATAATATATGATCAATGAACGAAAATAAATACAAGTGAAGTCATTATATATGCATAATATTTTCTTTTTGATAATGTATCATGTCATATATGACTCAAATCATAATTTTAGGACTATTGAAACATTTTGGAATTTTAATTAAGGGATGTCAATTGCATTGACTGCATGATGAAGTGAACGCGATCCACCAAGATGAGAGGTGTCACATTATTGTCATGTAAGATAAACAAATTGATTTAAGTAAAATCCTACTATGAAATCTGCAGACATTTGAAATCCTACTTTTCCTTATATCAGTTTTGATTATTTTCTCTCATTCACCTACTCACTGAACAGGGTATCTTTCATCAACCCCATATAATTTGGCTTAGGGCATTTCAAATAGCGTGAGCATATCACCAATACAGTCAATGAAAAAATTTATCTTGCAAGAGATCATGAATGTTAGCCAACATGGTTAAAGAAAATAATTTCCATGGAAGAGTTACCAGTTCAATATGGACTTTGTAAACCAAAAAGATGTTCCAATAAGCTACATTCAAACATGGCAAAACAATATGACTATATATATATATACAAAAGCAGCATGTAGCCAACATGGAATGATGATACAGAGAACTCACACAACGATGCCTCTTTACTTGACTTCCTGGTTTTTCAGGAGAGGACACAATTTCATCCTTGGGCCAAAATTGTTGCTTTCTATCACACATTGAACTCACATTTTTCTTTCATCACAATTTCACAAAAGAGTAACATTTTCAAAGCACACTATCTTACACATAAACAACATATAAAACTGTGAGAGGCTTACTCCCATAATGAAGTGAAGTACTTCTAATTATCATACCAAACAAGACAGACAGCAACTAAAATACATACTATAAGGAATTCCAAAGTTCTCTGCTACTTGAACAAAAAGGAAAACATCAATATGAGTCAATGTCAATACAAAAATTCACAAAACCAAATAAACCCAAGATTTAACTCTTAGGAATGTTCTTGCCCACTATCTTTGCTGGAGTAATGCGAAGAAGATTTCCAGGCTTACCTGGAAGAGCACCTTTGATCATCACAACATTCAAGTCCTTATCAATCTTCACAATCTTCAACTTCCTAATCTTTGTCTTAGTCCCTCCCATTCTTCCAGGCATCTTCTTCCCCGGGTACACACGCCCCGGCGTAGTCCCAGCCCCAATGGACCCGAGAGCTCTGTGACTCTTGGACCCGTGAGTCATCTGCCCCCTCCTGAAATTGTGCCTCTTAATACCACCTTGAAACCCCTTTCCAATGGTGACTCCAGAAACATCAACAATGTCACCCTCATTGAAGAGCTCATCAAATGTGATCTTCTGGTTGGGTTCGAAGCCCTCCACGCTCTGAAGTCGAAACTCTTGTAGATGTCGCAAGGGGATCGCTCCGGCCTTCTGGAGGTGACCCATTTCGGGCTTCGTGAGCTTGCGGTCCCGGATGCGGCGGTAGCCCACCTGAACGGCGTCATAGCCGTCTGTGGCCTGAGTCTTGACCTGGGTCACTATGTTGCCTTCCTTGAAGCCGATGACGGTGACTGGGACAACTTTGCCAGTGGGCTCAAAGTAGCTCATCATACCGAGCTTGGTGGCCATGACTCCCACGCCAGCCTCCATGCTCATCATGGTTGCTCCTCCTCCCATGTGGGTTTTCTTCTTGTTCTGGGTTTTGAAGCTAATGGGCGCAAATGGGTTCTTGTGGGTTGTGATTGGGGAGAAAAATGAAGAGCATTTTGAGGAGAATGAGAGGTTGGGAAGAAGAGCAAAAACAGAAGCAGATGAAGAAGAAGATGAAGAAGTTGGAATTGGATTTCTATAATATGCAGTTGAAGCTGAAATTGAAAGGATTGACATGTTTTTCTCTCTTTTGTTCCGTCTATCTCTGTACACTCAGACGCATATCATGAGTTGTTCAAGTTACTCGGAGAAGAAGAAGACTGAAAGAGTGAGGGTTTTCTTATCCTTAGAATTGGGTTTGGGAGAGATGTAATCTGCTCATATTTGGGACCACCCAAAACTACCATGGACGTTAAAAAGAGGGACTAATTTCACTTGTTCGTTGGTTAGTCTCTCTATTTACACCTCATAACACATTAACACCCAATCAACTTTGTGATGTCAATTGTATACTTTATTTTATTTTCTTTTCAAACTATTCCCCTCCCCCTTTCCCTCCAGTTTTGGAAAAATAGGTTTAAAGAAATTAAAATGTTGAGCAACCTTTTGATGTGATTGATTGAAAAGATGAATGTGACAAAAATGGTTTTTCTTTGTTTTCTTTAAAAGATTTGGTTTTTTTCATTTTTAACTTCCATCAAAACGTGGGCCTAGTTCTGGTTCTATGCTCCTACCACTGCCTTAACTGAGATGAATTTCTCAAAGTTCCATAATTAAAATACCCAGGAAAAAAGTGCAATTCACTTTAACAATTGACGCAAGACTTAAAATAACAATCAGACGAGGCAACTGAGAAGGCTTCAAATGAGTTTTTACTTCTGCCAATTCACTTGTTTGGCAAACAGAGCATTTAGGCAAAATTTGAAAAGAGAACACTTGCTATTCCCGGGCTGAGGTAAATCAAGATCCTTGCGGCATACGTAATGACCAGAATTACATTACACCAAAAATCTATCGGAGAACCCAATAGAATTAATTATTATACAACCATGAATCTTACATGAATCTTATTTGGTCTTGCATCCTCAGATCCTCTGCTAATTTTAATAATAATCGGCCTGCTCGCAGCAGCTCCTCTCTCTCTCTCTCTCTCTCACAAAGCAAATAATGTACTGTGAATGGAAGCTGTAGCTGTTGAAAAGCCAGCTAGCTAGCTACAAGGGCTCCAGGCGAAGATATTAGGCAGGTTAAATCTCTCCTTAGCAACGCCATGAACATTCTCCAAGCTCTACTCATTTTCCTAGTCAAATGTCTGAAGGGTCATTGATGTCCTGAGCAATAAAGAAAAAGAGAAGAAACATTATAGCAAATAAGTGAAATCACTAAAAATGAAGAAATAAAATAGATAAAATTTAAGTGACTTACCTTATTCTCTATTATCACTCCATCAGGGATTTCCAATTTAATCCCGGGTTTTGCAACAATAGTTACTTTCCCCTTAAGAGATAAACCAACCATAAGAACAAAGAAATACAGTTGAATAAACAAATAGCTGAGAGAGATAACGAAACATTCATGGTAATGTGTTGTTCCAGCACATCAGTTTATATGTAATGAATGAATGACTATATGCCTGCAGTTTAAACTGCATTCTGCACTGTATCAGTACGTGCGTAATATGCATATTGTTAGATGCTGCCACTGAAAATTTAAGGTATTCGTTAATAAAAGACATGGACATTGAGAAAAAGAGTCAGGAGATGAACATTTTCCGACTGTAAGACAAAATAAGCCAAAAACCCTCAAACACGTGGCACAAAATGTGGTACTCCTATAGGGGAAAAGAAAAACAATTGCATGTCATTATTTCACCAGCTCTCTTTAGGTTTAAGGTCATGATTCAGTACCATCAATTTGTTTTCCGATAAAAGAATCTTTGTGAGGTCATTGACTGCTTGATCTTACAAGACAATAAAATAACCTCCCCAAAGCTCAAAAATTACAATTCAGAATATTGTTGGATGCACACTGCACAAAAATCAGAGAATGATGGAAGAAGCAACAGTTACAAGTTAAGAAAACTTGAAACTGATACAGGGAAAACATAAATAATACCTTGAGAGTTATACCAGCTCCAAACCACACATCACCAGTGACCTTCAAGCTATCCAGGTCAATAATGTTGGGCATGGCCTTAAAGCGACTTAGGAGGTCACTAACCTGAAAGGAAGAGATAAAACTAATGAAACTATTGAAGAACACAAATGTCAATACATAAAGGCAAAGAAATTGCGATCAAACAAATATTTACCTTTTCAAATTCAGGTCCTAATTTAATTACAGGATCTTCCGGATTAGTTCTAGCTATATTCCGAACTAAAATCCCTTCATCACAGGTAAAGAGGTCTGACTGTAGAAACATATAAATGAGATAAAACATAAACAAGTGTTATTTTTTTGGGTTGTCAAAAATTAAAAAATATAGGTTACAAGTGTTAACTTCACCTTTAGAAGAAGTAGATCTGCTGTTTTATTCATTGAAAGAGATCGAGAATGGGGAACATTGACACCAATAGTGCGATTGAAGAACTGGTACAGCCGTGAACGCAAGATAACATAAAAACCTTGCAACTTTTAACTATTGAAAAAACAAAAAAGCACGAGAAGTATTTTATATCATATGAAAAATACCCGTATTGCTGAACCAGCTGCTGTTTCTTGCAAAAGGACTTGATCACCTTCTATTCCCTGTAAAAGAAAACAAAGCAGTATTTTCATTAATTACTTGTCAACATAAGCATATTTTAGAACAAATGATAAGGTGTGGTACCTTTGAAACAGAAATATCTTCAATCTTTAGTGCATCTGTATCCAAAAGCCTTTTAATGGCTTTCAAATTCACCCATCTGTCCAATGCAGCAAAAATGTGAAGCTAAGCATATTATTGAGTTTGGGAAGCAATAAACAGCAGTCAATAATTCACTTACAAGCTGCCAGTATCAACAAGTTTGAATTTTTCCATAGACTAGAATGTATCAAGAAACACATAGCACAGGGTGAGTAATCATATAATGAAAATAAGTGATACAATATATTTTATATCCATAAAGAGAGATATAAACACAACAGAACCAAAACATGGAAAAACATAGGAAAGAAATAAATCACAACTTACATGTTTGACAGAATTCTGTGCTACTTCGGCAAGCTGCATCAATTATGGTGAGAAAATGTTAATCACCTATTGTTTAACAAATAAAGAACAAAAAAAGGCCATACATAAGTACTTAATATGATATTTAAAATGACTACATCCCAAGTTTTGGACCAAGCCAGATTAAATTAAAAATGTTCACTTTTAGAAATCATATAGCATTTTAGATTCTGAACATATGTGGAAAATTGATAACTCATCCAGTCTTTTCCAAAATTAGTTTGAGCCAGATACATTAAGTTCATTATCAAAATAATGCTAATCTACAGCATAACACATATCCAAATTAGATTGCGAAGTTTATTTGGTTAAGAACTATATAGCTAAACTAATTTCTATCCTGTAAAAAAAAAAAAATAGTTCTACCCTCCTTTGTGTCTCCCCATCCCCTGGACAGAAGATAATCATGTCACTAATGGAAGGTTTGTAACTGTGATTTTAACCCCAAACACTACATCAGTTTACTCCAATCACATCAGCCAGCTTAAAGGCTTTTTGTCAATATCAATCATTTAGAATATTATGCAGTTGCACTCATAACAAAGTGTTTCAATTGTTTAATATAGAACCCAAGATTATGATTAATACGGCACAACTTCCAATTTTATGGACATATTTCACATTTATCTCAGCAGTTGCTTAACTCTTCATTTCAAGGCTGAATGAAGAGTTAATGCCAACTCAGGGTATGAAAATTTTGACCCCTTAAAGATTTCAATAGTGAATATTTCAAGTTTAACCTCTTGCTCAAAAAATTTATAAATTGTATCATCTAAACTACATCTATACAAAAAATTTCTAGCCTACTTTCAAAGATACTACGATTGACCATCCCAACCATAATTTTAAGGAATTGGAGATAAGAAGGGAGTTATGGTGACACAGAACCATATATCAAAATACTGCCTACCTCAAACTTCTGTAGGCGTGAACCAACATTATCCAAATCTGAATTGTATGAGGAGGTAGGGGTGACCTGAAGGGGGAAAACATGAAGACTTACAATATCTACCCCTAAGAAGGGATAAAAACCAAAAGAAAAGAAAAAGAAGGGGGTTGAGAGAGAGAGAGAGAGAGTATCCTCTAGCTATCATCTTGCTTACCTCCATACAATATTCAATCTTGTTGTCTATCAAATGATTTAAAATTTCTACACATCCACTTAAGGAGCACAATGATATAAGAATCGAGCCTCAACATAGGACCAAAGCAATAATAAATGAAAGTATCACATAAACCTACTATAAAAAAACAAATAAAAAAAGTTGAAAGGATACTTGGGTCAATTGTAGCAGCCACATTATCTGAGTTAACCACAAGGATATACTCCTTACCCTGAAAAGGAAAGCTGAAGAAGTTTAGTCAAGCTACCTTTAGATACCTCCTCCAACCAGGTATTCTCTTTTTAATTTTTCAATTTCGTCTTTTTCTGTAATTAAAATGATGGAAAAAAAAAAACATAAGGGCATGACCAGAACTATATTAAGATGCACACCTTTGATAATAGAAGATCAAGGGTTCCACTTTTCATAAGGGAAAATAACACTGCACCATGGCCAGAAGAATACCTTCACATACGCACAAAAGTAGTGTAATTGATCAACAAAGTTATGTTAACTGTCAAAGGAAATGAATTAGTGATATAGCAGAACCAACATGCAATATGCAGTGGAAGGTACATAGGAAAAAAATTTATTGAAAACAGCAAAAAAAACATAGCATATGACAAAAGATCATCATGATGGTTATCGCTGAAAGTATGAACAATGCATGTTCTTGACAGATAATACAAAAATTGACAACATGATGCTTGACCTGACTTTACATTATATCAGTATCTTAAAATGGCAACAATAATGAGGTTAAGTCTACTATTGCATCACAAAATAATTAAGAAAACATAGTAACAGAAACTAAATGTGCACTACAGGAAAAAATTCACAAAAAGAGAAACAGAGAGGAACTATTAGACAGATTTCAAAGTCAGGGAATACAGATAGGAAAGATGACATACAGTTCATCCTCACCACTCTGTCCTCCAAATGACTTGCGCTGCGGATCTTGGGTCTATATAAATAAGAACACACATTCACAAGTAAGTCCCAAGTTTCCAATAACTGGAAAAAGAAAAAGAAAGAAAAAACTATTTAAACAAAAAATGTGGTAGAATTGCAAACCTGTTTAAAAGAATGAATATCAATGTTTGAATTGGAATATTTCTCCAAGACCTACAATACAGAAGCTGCTATGAGTAGAAAACCATAAGAACCAAAAGTACCAACCCGATGGGAAAATGGCAGAGACAATTCACCTTGACGGTATCTTCATGTGTCCTTGTTGTGTTCATAAGGACCAAAGGAACACTGCTTCTGTACTTAGAATGGAGAGACTACAAGAAATTGGAACAGCAAAATTAGGGTATGTTAAGGGCAGATCATTGAATACAAGCAAACAATATAAAAAAGCACACACACACACACTGAGGCAAACACTAACCTCAATTTGCTTAACAATTAAGTCTAGAGATGTCAACCCATCACGAATTTCAAATGTGGACCTGCAGTAGAAATGTATAGAATAAAGTAAAATTGTTAAGGAACGAATCCAGGGAATAAAAACAAGAGAAATAACTTGAACAAAACAAATTCAACAATTTAGCCCAATGCAATAAGTGAAAAAAGAATAAAGTCTGGAAATATAATATGATGTGCGTACTTGGGACCATCGAATCCCAAATTTGCACCCAAAGCTCCATTGAACTTGAGCACCACAAGCTTGTCCAGGAGCTCCTCAGTTTTTTCAACATCTGCACTCTCACATAAGACCGAAAAAGGTTCCTTTAAAATTTGATTACTTTTGGTGAAATTTATATAAGGGAAAATAAATATAAGTAAATCATTTATCCATTAGTACCTGGTGAAATGTGTAGCAAGTTGTAAGGAACCACCAGCACCTCATCCTTGTTGGCACTCTTAGTCTCCTCTATGCGCCCCACTTTCTCACTTCAAAAAAACACACACACAAACAGCATTTCGAATTTCAGACCCAATTTTATTGGAGCAAAATATCAAAAAGCTAGAGCGCAGCTCAATAAAAGATGAAAGTACCGCTTCGTATCCTCCACTTGTTCAGCAGCAATGCTCTTCTGGTGAAGAAGAAAAGTCTTGGTAATCAAATTACACACCAAGTACACAAACTGCACCGAGTCGTTTGCCGGAATCGGGTACGTGATCTTCTTATAATACTCCAGCGGCATTGCCGAGTCGACGAGCGAGACAATCGGAATCTGCAACCTTTCAGCCTCGAGAATGACAGACGACTTGCGCTCGGTGTCGAAAACGACAAGACAGTCCGGCGGCTGAGTCGGGCCGAAGCAAATCTTCTTGTTCCGGGACCTGAACTTCTTGGGGCTGTGGCTGTTGGTGAGGAACCCACCGGTGCGCCAAAGGGTATTCATAGAAGGGCTGTAGCAGCCGATCTTCTTGGTCATCTGCTCCAGGATCTCGTCCCAGAGCGAGTTGGTGTTGACGAACATGAAGCGGGCCTTCTGGTGGGCTAGGGCCGATATGAACTGGGCCGCGTTGCGGAGGCAGATGAGGGTCCTGTCGGAGTCGATAATGGCCATGCGGTTGCGGGTGCCGTAGGTGAACTGCTTGAAGTGGTGGGCCGCGACCCGCCGGCCCAGATGGGCGTTCGTGCTCAGGAGCTTCTGGATTACTAGGGAGTGGAGCGTCATCGTTTTGGGGATTTGGGGTTTAATGGGTTTACTCTCCGACTGGCTGATAATGGTGAATGGAAGTTGGGGGGGTTTTGCTGGGTTTTTGTTTTTCCGACTGGAAATGGTGAATGAGAGTTGAGGGTGGTCGAAATGGACCGGGTTTTCGAAATGGACCGGGTTTATCCGGTAACTCGTGACCCATTTTTCCTGTGGGTCAAATTTTATTATTCTTTTTTTTATTACAAAATTATATTATTCTATTAGCTGCCCATTTTTATTTGGATTTCTATTTTGTTTTTTAAATCTCTATTTTACTCTGGAAATATAATTAAAAATAAAAAACTGAAAATATAAAGCTGATCATGATGTGACACCCTAGAATTTTTTCCGTACTTTATTTTGGATTTCCATTATTTTTTTTGGTATTTATTTTGATTTAATGGTATTTATTAGAAAATATAATTTGGGTTTTTTTTCAATAAGCCTATTTGAACACTTCAATTGTTCATCAAACTCAAATACGGAAGTATAACACCTTGCCGCCCCACTTTTTAAAATAATCAAAGACATGTAAAGAAAAGCCACTAAAAATAAACATAATTACAACACTTCCACCAATTATTCTTTGGCAGCCTAACTTAATGGACGTTGCTTTTTCATGTTCCTTTCCTTA